>JAJDMX020000325.1:0-46320 GCA_022345685.2 Nothomitra cinnamomea | reverse complement strand
CCTGTGTTTCTTACTATTGAGCCTGTTAAAGAAGGTCTACTGAACACCTCCAGATTGAGCCGAAGGCTACTGTCTCGGACGCATGCGCCTCTTATTCGACTATCGACTCTCTTAATGAAGCTCTTGCTCCTTCATTGAAGTCGATCACCCAGACCACGGACTTCTTTGCGTACTATCGTCTTAATCTCTTTAACCGGGTTTGCCCCTTCTGGTCAGACTCGAATAGCATGTGTGGGAATATTGCATGTGCGGTTCAGACTCTAGATAACGAGGAGGATATCCCGAAGATATGGCGTGCAGAAGAGCTCGGAAAATTGGAGGGTCCTAAAGCGGGACATCCAGGCAAGAAGCTACAAAGAGAGAGAGGCGAGCAGAGACCGTTATTAGGGGAGCTAGGAGACAACGTCGGAGAGAGTTGTGTGGTGGAGTACGATGATGAGTGTGATGAGAGAGATTACTGCGTTCCCGATGATGAGGGGGCAGCTGCGAAGGGCGATTACGTTTCGTTACTGGATAACCCAGAAAGGTTTACTGGGTATACTGGGCCGAGCGCAAGACAGGTCTGGGATACGATATACCGTGAGAATTGCTTTTCAAGACCCCTGGCAAAACCACAGGGCGCTGAGGGGGTTTCATCACCTTTCCAGCCTGGAGGACTCCAAGCAGCGCTAGATCTTAAAAGTGAGATGAAGGAGCGCAGCAAGCAACAATTGTTCTCAAAAAGTAGAGGGCTGCAACCGGTCGACGAGAATTTCGACTTCGACGATGAATGCCTTGAGAAGCGAGTTTTCTACCGTGTGGTTAGCGGCATGCACGCGAGTATTAGCACACACCTCTGCTGGGATTTTCTCAATCAAACGACCGGGAAATGGGGCCCTAACCTCCAATGCTACGAGGACCGACTTCACAAGTATCCCGAACGCATCTCGAACCTCTATTTCAACTACGCTCTGGTTTTACGGGCTGTGACTAAGCTACGCGGACACCTGGAAAACTACACGTTCTGCTCTGGCGATCTTGTACAAGATCGCGAGACCAAAAGGAAGGTTTTAGCATTGGTCGACCAGGCTGTTGCGGGCCCTCAGATATTTGACGAGAGCCTGATGTTCCAGGACCCGTCTGTTGCGGGTCTGAAAGAAGACTTCCGTAACCGCTTCCGCAATGTCAGCCGTATAATGGATTGTGTCGGCTGCGACAAATGCCGGCTGTGGGGGAAGCTACAGACCGCCGGTTACGGAACTGCACTAAAGGTTCTCTTCGAATTTGACGAGTTCAACCAATCCAATAACCCGCCTTTGAGACGCACAGAGCTGGTTGCTCTTGTGAATACTCTTGGCCGCATCTCAAACAGCTTATCTGCGGTGGGTCATTTTAGGCAGATGATAGAAGCCAGGGAGATGGGATTGCCTATGGACGAAGAGGAAAGGCAGAAGCTATACGATCAGTCTGTGACCTTTTTACCTGGTTCGGCATCCGCGAAGACTAGGACTGTAGAGCGAGCGGCTGAAAAGACTTTGGTCAGGAAGCCGGGGCAGGAGCCAAAGTCTGTAGTGGAGGAAGAAGACGAGTACGAATACCCGGAACCGACCATCGCTAATGTATTCTGGGAGGAGTGGGACAAAATTTACCAGACCTTCTGGATCATCATGAGGAAGTATTACGAGCTGCCGAAGACTCTGTAAGTTTGGCCTTCTCGTCTGAATGGATACTTCCACAGGTGTTAATTTGACTGTTATTTTAGATGGCACATCTTCCTCTTCGAGATGAGCAGATTGTGGGCATGGTGGATAGGCATGCGAGTACCAACCCGGGCATGGACATTCGGAAATGCAGAGCATTTACGGAACGAGCTATGATTTTTATGTGGTGGTGGTGTTTAGAGGCCAAAATAAAAAGGACGAGCATGCATTGCTGCTTGTAGTTTCGCTTCGGGCTATTCAACATATGTAAAGCATTAGCAGGGGGGCGTTTTTATGGAGTTCTTAGGCATACATGTCGGGCGTGAGATGCATTTTGGGTGGTTAAGTTTCCTTATTTAACAATGCATACGCTTTTCGGCGGCAACAATTGAAGTTGTGATAAGTCTTCAGACACAAAATATCACAACAGAGCCTTCGCGGATAATATGAATTCAGTAATCCTAAAAAAGTAAAATATATGCTCAACTGCTTATCACGTGCCCCAAAGCTTCCCAAATAGGCAATCAACTTCTCGCGATATTAGTATTCGATGAGCCCTAAAAAAAATTCCAACCGGATAACTCCCGAGTCCCACCCCGTATCCTCGTGTACCTCAACTCAGGATTCTATCGTAACGCAATAGCGTCCGACTCATACCATGAGTATTCCAACGGTCACACATGTAGGTGCTCTATCTAACGCTACTGCCGCACCATAACAGTTTCAAACCTAACTAACTACTAGTAAACGCCCAGGACGACCTGGTCGCCTTCCACGCCTCCCACCTCAACTCTTCTATATCCCCCTTCGATCAGGTCTTCTCCACACCGCCGCGGATGCCCCTCATTTCTGAATATTCAGATAAACACCAACAGGAAGAATACTATGACAGAGATGGAGAATACTACGAAGCTGGGGAGGATATGTTGGAGAGGGACGAGTGGGAGGAAGAGGACGATGGGCTGGGGTATTATCCTGATGGTGTGAAGAGGACGCTTACGGATGAACAAATCGCCATGTTCCGACATAGCGAGATCCAGCAGCTGCTTAAGGAGCGGAGGCGTCAGGCTGAGGCAGAGGCGGGGACTGAGAGGGATGGAAGTGGCAAGCGGAGTGGAGAGGGTGGCGAGACCATACGTTCTTATTCTGGGGAAGCGGGGAAGGTGGAGCAAGTAGAGCAGCCGCAACGGAGGGTTCTGGGAGGCGGAAATAAGAGGAAGAGAGGGAGGAAGACTATGTGGGATGGGGCGAAGAAGAAGCGGGTAGTGGAGGTAGAGGAGGTGAGGTTGGACTATGATGAGGTGCCTAAAGTAGTGGAGATGGAGGTGAATTACGATAAAGTGCTCTTAGAGGAAGGGCCGACAGATGCTGGGCTGGTTGATCCACAGGATGATGACGCGTTTGTTCCTTTGGGGGAGCACGTGGTTTGGACTGCCAATGGGAGTGACTTTGAGTATGAGGAATTTCTAGAGAGGGAGAGGGAGGAGTTGAAATCGTTTATACCTACCCAAGAGACGGGGAACGAGAAGGCTGCTACAGTGAGAGATGGCGCGGACTTGGTGTACGATGAGGATGTGGCTGGTGGGGAGGATCTCTCATATCCTGCCTTTTCTCCTGCGGGCACGCAAACGCTCAAAGGTAACTCCCTCCCACAGCCGTTAAAGCCGCCTACCTCGAAAGAAGCGCCTACCACTGCCATTCACCAACGCCGCCGCATCGTCTACGGTGATAACGATGCCGATGACAACGCCGTATCCTCCGGACCAGCGGTCGCAGCCGGCGGTATTGGAACAACGAATGGAGAGAAACGCGTTTTCCTCTGGCCAAAGATAGGTTAAGTTTCGGATTCACTTTGTTTTCGAAGTAAGGGTAGTAAAGCCACATTTAATCCCTTCAACGCAAAACAATGCTATAAGAAACAGAATCCACTCGTCTCTCGGTGAGTCCACTTCTATCTTCCATTCGTATAAACAAGGCCATCTTCAAAACAAATGATGAGACTCAACATCGTCATCCTTAGTCGGATAGTCACGCGCGAAAAAAGAGAGCTAGGAGATTCAAGGATGGGGAGGGATATCTATCTCTCGCTTTCTGTCTCTCCTTTCATTTCCCATCGCGGCGTGACGCAGGACGAATGATTAATCTTCTCTCTGATGTTATTTTTGTTATTTCCTGTGGCACAGTGCGAAGGGATTTGGAGAGAGAGAGAGAGAGTGTGTGTGTGTGTGTGTGTGTGTGGCTAATTTAAGAAGTTGTTAATAGGGGAAGATAGAGGGTATGGCCAGGTGGATATGCAGCTTGCTAGTGTTGACATGGGGAACTTGAACCAGGGACTAGATTTCTACCCGAATGAGGCTGTGTCCTGTCTGACTTCAGTAACCGCAAACTAAACTTTTACATAGACGAGCCACGGAATACAATTGAGGGCTTCCAGGCTTGAGAAATAGCCATACCTACCGTGCTCATGTTATTGATAACTCCGTAAGCATTAGTAAATGGAAATACGCACATCAATACTCAAATTGCAGATGATTGATATTAGCTGTTTTTAGCACAATTTACGAGTAAAAATCTCAGTTAACCCCCATTCATTAGGCTTACTACTAGTCGTTAATTTTGATGATTTCCGCTGCATTAAGACGACATTTCAGGCTATACCATGCACTTCCCCCAGAACACAAGTTCATCGTATCAATGCTAGCCACCGTAAATGCAAGCAAGCAGACCGTAAGGGTGGGAACAAAGCCACGCAGAGTAACCAACCTGCCTCACCCAGTTGCAAGCTACAACCGCAAAAGGAAAAAACCCCACAAGCCGCCGTCCCCCGAGTCTATCGAAGAAAATAGGAGTTTTGAGAAATGAAGTGACAGGGTAAAAACGCTCTCTTTTAGGGAAAATGAAATCGGACCTAATGCTCTCCTCGACCGACAAACGCCAATGCGTACGCGCAGAAGTTTGAAAGTAGGAAACAATCATTGTGTAGGTGGGTATCCAATGCGTGATGGATGGAAACGATCTGCGGGCGCTAGGGAAGCAAAGGCAATATGGACGAGAATAAGTAAATCCGATCGACCGTTATCGCCGTGGAAATGCAATCCTTGAGAGCTGACAAAAACCGGTTCGTTAGAGAGACGACGCGGCCACACGGTCTTCCTCCCGGCTCGAAAAAGAAGCGTATATTGAGGCCTGCATGCAGAAAAGTAGAAAAGCAGAGAGGCCAAGGAGTTTTTTTTAATTCCGTTTCGCTGTTTTCCTTGTTGTTCCTCCCTCAATTACATTATGATGCAGTCTTTGTCATTACCACCAGCTGCGACACCATTTCCAGCGGACTTGCTCTTATTTCCATTTCTCCTCCTCCCCGTAGCAGGAGAGTCACCTGAAGCGGCGGCTTGGATAACTCTCAGTCGTTCCATAGCACGAGCCTCGCCTTCGTCTGCAGCCTTGACGTACCAAACATTCGCCTCGAGAGGGTCTCGTCTACAGCCAATTCCCATCTCTGTGAAATAGCCAACGGCGTACTGAGCTTTTGGAAGACCTTTGAGTAACAAAAAGTGAATCATTAGCCAAGAGTCTAGAGTTAAATCTGAAGCGCATAATAAAGGAAGTTAAGACAAACCTAACTCTGCAGCCCTGCGTGCCCATTCATAGGCTTCGGTATCATCCTTCTCAAGCACAGGTTCAGCACCCACAACGTACCATGCACAAAGAGCCATCATCGCCTCTGGATGGCCTCGCTGTGCGGCTCCGTTGTAAAAATGGATGCTCAGACCAGCATCGCGGGGACAATTTAGCTCCCCGTGCTCATAGGCACAGCCCATTCGATAATTAGCCTCCGCGTGGCCCAATTCAGCTGCTTGTGTGAAAAGCTGTGCTGCATACGACACATCTTGGAAAACATCATCGCCATATCCGGTTTCGTGCAGTACGGCCAATTCGTACGGCGCGGCATTGTACTGCGCATCGGCAGACTCGGTTGCTCGCTTTAGCCATTTGATTCCCTCACGATATCGATTTCCTAGACCCAGGTCACCCGTAAGACATGCTTTCCCAAGACGCAGCATCGCACCAGGGTGGTTCTTCGACGCAGATTGACGATAGAATTGGACAGCCTTAGCATAGTCTTTTCGGCATCCCCACCCAAACTCGTAACACAAACCAGTTCTATAGCCAGACTCAGCGTGTCCGTGTTTGGCTGCTGCTTGAAATAGAGGGAATGCTTTGTCGTGGTCTGGCTTGCTCTTGTGAAACAGACCAGACGAGTATCCATCGGCAAGATAGTATTGTGCAAATGGGTAGCTCTTATCGGCAAGTTTCTGTAGGATATTTCGAGCTTCCTTATATAGGTCGGCACTCATAGAAGCGGCCGTCGAGTTATCCACATAGGGGCTGTCAAGGTCCCTTTGGGGGTTTGACAATGACCTTGCTAACTCAGCACCCTTAGACGCTGCCTCAGCTTCCTTGGCCGTATTGACCATAAAGATCGCAAACTCATACTGAATAGCTGGGTCATTAGTCTTCTTTATATTAGCCCTATACATATCAAGAGTTTGCTTGTGGCTGAGTAGAGATGCACTTGTGCCGACGGCATTTCGCAAATGAGAATTGTTGAAAACCGCCGAGGAAGGCGCGACTTGTTGGTGATAGGGAACATTCAGTAGATCTACATAGGAGTGTGGTCTGTCTCCCATAAAAGGGGAATGTGCGGAGGGCGAACGGCCATACATTGGCGAGCTTGCCAAGTTCGCTGGGGAGGTTGTTCGGCCTCTTGGGCTAGTGTCAGAGACGTTTGAGTATGCAGAAGTCGGCCTTGATGAAGTGTGTCTTCCATATCCACCCGGCGCCAAATGGCGCACTTGAGCCCCATTCTCACCAGAAGAGGATGTTGGAGAATTTGAGTTGCCAGACTGAGCAGACACATGGGAATCCCGGTTATCTCCAAGTGCGTTTCCATTGTCTTCTAAGAATTGCTGGTGATGGTATTGCAATTGCGGGTACAATGCCGCTGGCTGCGATTCCGACTCGCCGCTCCCATGAGACGAGTGCCTGGATTGTACCTCCAGTACCTCATCCTCGTACAATGTATCTGCCCTGGGTGAATTCGATCTCTCGCTGCCTGCGGAAGAAAGAACAGCCCTCTGAGGTTCTTGGATAACTTCCGAGGTATAGGTAGTGTATGCTTGCCTGTATGGTAGTGATTGAGTTACAGGGAGTGAGCCGTTGGAGTCTCGATTCTGGCCATTCTCGAGTGTGTCCATATCCTTTGCAGGAACTGGTGGTGCGCTAGGACCGTTGATAATTTGTGCACTCGATGAGCGAGGTGGAAACGAGTGTGACAGGTAGTTTACTTGAACTGGCGAGACTGGACCACCTTGCATTCGAGCTGTCGTGTAAACTGGTAATGGCTTTCGAGGTGGTGAAACTGTCGGAAAGCCACCAAAACTTGAATTTGGTGATTCACGGTCGTGAAAGCGCAAGGGCGAGCCTTGAGTTTGTGAAGGTGACATATCTGGAGGAGGTTGTGCTTGTGGCGGCGGAGTATGAGGCCGATCGGTCGGTAGTGACTGGACCGGAATTGATGATGAGGTGGCCATTATGAGGAATGAACGTGGTGAATATTGATGTCCAACAAGTGACTGCTTCCGGAAAGTCTCAAGCGCGTGTCTCAGTTCTCCTTTGTATAGGAACGAGTGGATGCCCAAGACCACGCACCGATCCCTACAGACTCAGAGGCCAAGGTAGACTTCGCCTTCAGAGCTGTGGTGTGGAGCTGCACGGAGTAGCAGTGGTGACTTGCTTTATTTGTACCTCTGAGCAAGAAGGTATGACGAGTATGGAAGCTTGAGAACTCCAGGCAACCAGCTGAGGGTGGAAGCGGAGACAACAGCAGCTTCTCAGGAAGTTGTGGTAGCTGTTCGTAGCCTAGGTACCCCACAAAGGAGATTTCTCTATGATGAGAGAAACGCCATGCATAAGAATGAGCGTTTTTGCCGTTTAACGGGTGTTTACGAAGTATAGGGCGGGCGTTTGTGTAAGTTTCTAGGTTTGTATTCACATCAGGTCCCTTTCGTAGAATAGGGTGCGTGTGCGTAAGATATAAAGTGTGACTTGAGGATTAGCTGCGGCTGTGGGCTTTGTGGACTAGCAAGTATCCGTGCATGGGCTGCTCCTCCTAGGGAGGGTGGTATTTGGCGAATCGTTTAGCAGACAAAAAGCCGCTGCACAAAGCAAATAAGGACAACGAGTTTCAAGGCCTTACGGAAAGTACCTAAATGCGATAGAATACGGGAATTGACTCTTGGGAGCTGTCATGCACGTGAGGGACGGTTTGGACGGCCCGCAGACGCCTCATAGCTTGAAATGGGCTGGAGGAGAGGAATTGTGGAGACTTGATGTTGGCTTTTGCTCGAATTCGGACCACTGGACATAAAAGATGGTGGGTCGCGAGCAAGTTTCACAAATGTCCAGGAAATGTTTCAATGAACACCGGGATGAAATATCGTAACATTTAGTTCGTCATCGGTAACAAGCGGTTTGTGGCAAATATGAGCTCCCTTTTTTCTCTCTCAGTGGGCCTCGTAAGACCCTACGCTTTCGGAGTTGCCCCCCTTGGATGCACCCTCAAGGTTAAGCTAGTGTTTTCTGTATCTCGGCTTGGGCTAGGCTGAATTGACTAACTATGTTGGCTCAACCGACGACAGCAATTGATGCCAGGTCGGGCCAGTCTTTTAGCGCCAGGGGGTTTGCGAGGTCGGATTGTCGACCAGACGATGGAACTCAACCTGTATGCAACCTCACCGTAAGCTACATCCAGCGTACTTTATCGACTTTGTTTCTCTGTATGCTCTGTTCGATTGCTACTCCAATTTGTCTGGTCATCACAAGCCCGAAAGATCCTCGGCCGGCGCGGAGCGGCTGGACTTGGCCCATGGCGGGGTCAGAAAAGCCAAATTGAGGCGCAGTGCAGTAAGTCCTGTGCAGATCCCATTGCTTTTCCTCCGCTTTACGGGAGTACACTGTACACTAGGTATCCCCAGTACATTTTTATGTGGCCTTGTCTCAGATCAGAAATTGTCGCTGTCTGTCGGTCAGCCTGTGCCAAGCCTAGGCGACCATACGGCGCTGCTTAGCCGTTGAACCCTAACCGGGAGAAACTTATCTAGAGAGACTGCGTGTCGTCGAGAATTATCAGATCTACATCGAGGGCTATCAAATGGTAGGAAGCTTCGCTGGTCGCGACGTTAGAATACGTGGTCTAAACTTGTCTGGACTTTCTTGTTGAGATGTAGAGGGGACTTTTTTATAAATGAGACCCTTCGCTAGAATCGGACCCATGAATCACTTTCGGGAATCTAGTAACAGAATATATTTGGTCGGTGCAGTAAGCCATATATAGTGGTTCGCATGTAAAAGGAATACTGGCGAAACGTTACGATGAACTCGTTCACTCAATATCCCATACGATACATTCCACAGAGTCCCAGGCGATTGTTGGGGTAAACAAAGTCTCTCAGCATCGCAACACTGCAGGACGCCTGTGCCGATTGTACGCATATGGCGAAGTGAGTCCCGCCTGTTCAGTTCGGGTCTGCGTAACCCGAGCAACAGGGATTTCAGGGATTTCAGGTTGCTATTCTTGGCCTCGTTGATTGGCCACTGGGAGCGCCCGTCCGAGACACACACACGGTGGGCTCCGTATAGTGTGGTACTAGTACACAAACTGCGTGGCCCTTTCGCGTCAGCACTGGCTTTTCCGCTGTGGTGCATTCGTCAGTCTCCGTGCGTTGCGTTGTGCGATTGTCTCCTGTCCCCTGCACCACCACCAAAACCCAACCCAACTTCTTGAAGGGCTGCAGATTCTGCGTGATCTCATTCCACCATCCCACTCGCTTTCAGGTGTGTCTCCAAGTCTGAGGAACCCATACCCTCGTCCATTCGCTCGAGCGGCTCTCCAACAACTTCATTTCGCGACTTCCTCCTGTTCCTGTTCAGCGCTCGTTCATTGGCGCAGTCCGCCGTTCGTTTCGGGAAACTGCCAACTTTGTTGCCCGTTGCTGTGGCATCGACGTACCGTTGGATAGCAGCGTTGTTAAGCTCCGCAAGGCTGTCGTCTTACCCCTTCAAACACTGCACCACTTTTTCTATCGCCATTCCGTGCTTCCATTACAGCCAACTGCAAGGCGTTTGCAAAACGCGCATGAACAAAGAGAGTCTGATCTATTTTCGGCAAGGGGCGACTTAACTTGTAACAAACTCACCGTCAATCTCAACATTCCACCTGCTACGCCAAGTCACAAGTGGCTTAGCGCAGGCTTGACTTGTATATACACAGATTCCACGCAGGTCGACCTCTTCGAGTACCTGTTCAAGATTTTAACTATTGAATTAGGTGAGAAGCGGTGGTATCGACGCGGTCGTTGTCAAACACGCTCGGCTGGAATCATGTCGCTTCCCCAACGACCTCAACCCACCTCCCCTATAAGACAATACGGCCAGTCACCCACTTCCCGTCGGCCACGAGGTCGAGACGTCGAAACTGGATACTTTCCTCCCGATGCGACTCCCCCGACAAGCAGGGAACCAATGCGAAAGAGTCCTCCAAGACGGGAGTATGTTGGCGGCGTGGGAGCTCTGCCGTCGCCAGGCACAGATGGTAACAACGATCGAGAGCCTCTAAATGCCGGTGTAACTTCTGGTGGGGCGGATATCGGAAGAAAAAAGAGTTTAATTCGGCCTGAACGAAATAGGATAAACAAGGACCATCCGAACTACCACTACCGTCAACACGCACAAGCGCAGGGATTGAATGTTATACCATCGACTACCGGACATGACCCAATCCTTGAAGATGCTGCCGAGATGGAAACTATCAGTTCAGATAGTACCGATTTGAAGAGCTTGACCCGACCGGAGGGTCAAGGTCCTGGCAATCCACCGTACTCAGACAAACCAGCTCGACGAACTGCAAAACGCGGGCAAGGGACTTCGGCTCCAGCGTCAAAAGCAAAGGTTCAGCGCAAGTTGACGCGGAAGGAAACTAAGAAGCATCTTGCCGCAGAAGAGAGGCAGGACCGAGAGAACATACGGCCACCTAGTCTGTGGGATTTATACTGCCATGTCATCACGTTTTGGTGTCCCAGTGCGGTCCTGAAATGCTTTGGCAAGCCTTCTAAGGCTCAGCAGAGAGCGTGGAGAGAGAAGATGGGTCTGCTCAGTTTCATTATTCTTATTGGGGCCGGTGTCGGATTCCTCACTTTTGGTTTCACAGCTGCAGTGTGTGGTAAGCCGGGGCTGCGATTGAAGGTCAACCATGTCGATAGAGGCTACATGATATTTCATGGGAACGCCTACGAACTGTCGCAGTCCCACCATCCTCAAGCGAAAGGCATCCCTGCAGGCGCGAACGTTCTCTTTGACCTACCCGTGAAGCACGGGGGCCAAGATGGAAGTTTCCTTTTCCAAAACGTAAACGGTGCCTGCAAAGGCCTCATCACCTTGTCTCCTGGATCCGATGTTCCGACTAATGCGAATGGGGATCTGGCGTGGTATTTCCCGTGCATGACATTCAATCAGGATGGGTCATCTGAACCTAACAAGACCATCCCCTTTGGCCAGCTTGGCTATTCATGCCACACCACACAGACTGGGCGTGACGCCTTTTATTCGTTGAGGAGACAGGGTGAAGTGTACTTCACTTGGGCTGACATCAGAAACTCCAGTCGCAATCTTATGGTCTATTCTGGGGACGTGTTGGATCTTGATCTGCTCCTTTGGTTCAACGGATCTCAGGTCACTGTCCCGGTGCAATTTGAACAACTCCAGCAAAACCCCAAGGTGCGAGGCGTTGATGTTACGCACGCCTTCCAGAGTAGAGCAGATAGGCAAATTGCAAAGTGCCTGCGGGAAATCATCCGTGTAGGGTCCATCGACACCGAGTCGGTTGGATGCATTGCTTCCAAAGTCGTTTTATATGTCTCTCTCGTCTTCATTCTCTCTATCGTCTTGGCGAAATTCTTCTTAGCTATATTCTTCGCCTGGTTCTGGAGCCGCCGCTATGCGACGCCGAAGACCGCAGGAGCTGCAAGCTCAAAGTCCCGCAGCCAGCAGATTGAAGACTGGAGCGACGATATCTATCGACCGCCGCCAAAATTGACGGATGCTGGCGTGACAGGAGACCGTTCAAGCAAGCGAGGAAGCGGTCTTTTCCCAACAACGTCCAGGTTTACCAGTCCATATGCAACTGAGCGTCCAGCGACAAAGCAACGTATTCTTCCTACTACCATGGCAAGCCAAAGCTCTTCCAGATTAATCCCGCCGAGTCCGATGTTTAAACATGGGAACGGCAGTCAGGGTAGCTTGTCTGGCGCCGATCCCATTCTTGGACATTCTCACGGAGAAAGCAGATCGAGTTTGATGCTATCCGGACAAGACAGATACTCTAGTGTCATGACCGAGGTTGAGGGGCCAGGGCCATCTGGATTTATCCATGAAGCCGTTGTGCCTCAGCCGCCTCCGGAATGGCAGCCGTTTGGATATCCCCTCGCTCATGCGATCTGTTTAGTCACTGCGTATTCCGAGGGTGAACTAGCCATTCGCACTACTCTCGATTCCATTGCTACAACCGACTACCCAAACAGCCATAAACTTATCCTCGTCATCTGCGATGGTATGATCAAGGGTAAAGGAGAATCTGCCACCACCCCAGAAATTACGCTCGGTATGATGAAAGATTATGCACAACTGCCGAGCGAGGTCCAGGCTTTCTCCTATGTTGCTGTCGCAAGTGGATCCAAGAGGCACAACATGGCCAAAGTCTTCGCTGGATTCTATGATTACGGCGAGCAATCCGCCATCCCGGTGGAAAAGCAACAGCGTATACCTATGATTGTGATTGTGAAATGCGGTACTCCTGATGAAAAGGGCACCAGTAAACCAGGAAATCGCGGGAAACGAGACAGTCAAATCATTCTAATGTCTTTCTTGCAAAAGGTCATGTTTGACGAACGTATGACCGAGCTCGAATTTGAGATGTTCAACGGCATTTGGAAGATCACTGGCATATCCCCGGACTTTTACGAGGTGGTACTCATGGTTGATGCGGACACGAAGGTTTTCCCCGACAGCTTGACTTACATGGTCTCTGCTATGGTGCAAGACCCTGAGATCATGGGTCTTTGTGGAGAAACTAAGATTGCGAATAAGAGGGATAGTTGGGTCTCAATGATTCAGGTCTTTGAGTACTTCATCTCTCATCACTTGTCTAAGTCATTCGAATCCGTTTTCGGTGGTGTTACTTGTCTACCTGGATGTTTCTCTATGTACCGCATAAAAGCGCCGAAAGGGGGTCAAAACTACTGGGTCCCGATTCTAGCTAATCCTGACGTTGTTGAACATTACTCGGAGAACGTTGTCGATACGCTTCACAAGAAAAACTTACTACTTCTCGGCGAAGATCGATATCTGTCAACGCTCATGTTGAAAACTTTCCCAAAGCGGAAGCAGGTCTTCGTGCCTCAAGCGGTCTGCAAAACAACTGTCCCCGACAAGTTCAGCGTTTTGCTATCTCAACGAAGAAGATGGATCAACAGTACAGTCCATAACTTGATGGAACTGATACTCGTCCGAGACCTCTGTGGAACATTTTGCTTCAGTATGCAGTTTGTCGTAGGCATTGAACTGATCGGAACCTTGGTCTTACCGGCTGCAATTTCGTTTACGGTTTACGTTAGTAAGTACATACCCGTCCCACAATGCCCTTCCTAGCTCGGCTAATCCACATTCAGTTATCATTTCCATTGTCAAGAAGCCTGTGCAGATCATTCCACTCGTACTCCTAGCATTAATTCTCGGTCTGCCCGCAGTCCTCATCGTTATGACAGCTCATCGGTGGTCTTATGTTGTCTGGATGTTCATATACCTCCTCTCTCTACCAATCTGGAACTTTGTCTTCCCGGTATACGCTTACTGGAAATTTGATGACTTCAGTTGGGGAGAAACTCGAAAGACGGCTGGAGAGAAGACCAAGATGGCTGGAATTGAGTATGAGGGCGAATTTGATAGTAGCAAGATCACGATGAAGAGGTGGGGTGAATTCGAGAAAGGTCAGCTCAAGAATATGATGGCTCCAAGGAGATTTAGCAGCCAGCTAATATATATTTCTCTACAGAGCGAAGACAACGGTATCCGCACGGCGGTTGGTCGCAGCAGGCAGCTTCCGTTGGTGGCTGGCAATCGAATCATGGATACGACCAGTATTCGGATATGTAGAACTCCTGGCGAAGCGCATTTTATTTTCCTGTGGCGTCATCAGGTCATGAAAATTGCATCTGCTTTGGGCAGCGGTGATGACCGCATGCTGGTGTTCATTCATTCATTTCCTTTTCCTGTACAAATTTGATTGTCCGTTAAGATATTGCGAAATGGTCCGCGCACTGCACAGTAGACGGTTTGACTAAGAAAAGAGGTGGACGGAATCGCACAGTAATTTGTTTTTCTGACTTTTCTCGTGTATTCATACTCGCTGGATTTCCGGGTACGACTTTGCTGTCTTGATGCATTCTTGGACAGTCGCATGCCGTCTATATGCTAGCCCAAAGAATAAAAATCCCCCTTGTCCAAAATGCCTGCCTTGAAATTGCTCTTTGTGATATACCGACGACCATGACATTTACCCACCATTTGACAATTTGATTTCACATGGACGTAGTGGAGGGTACGAAACTCATTGATAAGATACTTGACTTCGCGCCGCGGCATGCGGTGGCCCACTGCAGAAAAGCGTACAAGGCGGTGAGTATTCGCTGGTACTCGTCAGGCATGGCTGTGTGGATGTGGGGGTTTGGTCCGAATAATCTTCGAGGGTGACCTTGAATTTTGTGATACGTTTGATTCGCACTCTCCGCTCCCTAGCCGACACAACAACGCTTTCATCAGGCAGCGAACGGCAACCCAATATGCTGGTGACTATGCCAGATTGGTAAGTGGCAGCAGGAGTGCGCACAGCGACTATAAGCACGTTGACCCGCTGGAAGCGCGGACCGAGGAGTTCGTGTCATAGATTGTCGGAGGTTTTTATATCAGTGAGTCGCAGATCGGTGTCGCCTTCGACAAAGCAGAAGCCTGTAGACACCTACCCAGCTTCTCGTGACAGATGCGGAGCGAATGAACTATTTGGGCGAATGTTGGTTTGGCCTGGTCTCCTCTTTCTCTTTCCTTGGCCGGGCACGCGAATTGGAAGTCACTCAAGGGCAGCTGCATGGCCCTTCGGAAGTCGTAGAACTCGGCTCTGCTCTTGATAGAAATTTTGATTGCCACCTGCTGTCTACTACTTGCTACTTAATACACATTCCCAGACATGCATACACACATAACTTACTTTCTCCAGTAGATATGTGCTCTAGTTCTCCAACATGTTCCGAGTAGGGCTCAGACTGGGGGCGTCTGTCGTCGCAGTCCTAACTGGCCGCAGCCCCATAATACCCCATTCCCCAGCGTCATTGGCCTCTTCCCGCACCTTGCACGACCACCTACGTTAGGCGGGTTGCATGCTGCGCTATGCCCCACCTTCGTCTCCGCCAGCGCGCCTAAAACCGCACCCTTGAAGTGCTCGTTGATAGGACGACGTAACAGAATTGTACAGATGAGAAGTGCGGCGCGGAGGAGAGAAAGTTAGTGAACAACACCGTGTTGCATGCAAAATAGCTGTTCGGTTGCCCGTTGCCACGTCTAGTCGCAGCAACAGGTTTTCGGGGCGTGGTCGTCCGGATACAGACGTTGCCTAGGGCACGGAAAGAAGAACGTCCTGTTTTTTCGACACTGTGCCCTAACGGTAGAGGTGCGCGCACGCGAACACGTCGACGAGCCCAATTCCCTTCTTGCGAGCCTCTTACGCTCCCTCTTCCTCATCCTCTTCCTCTTTGATTCGGCATCGCTCTACACTTTCCTTCAACGCCGCTGAGCAACCGTTCGTTGCTCAACTCTTGCCACTCATTAGAACTCTCTGAGGTTTGCTACCGCTCCTGATGATCCAACATCCTGCTTGCCTATCGTAAACTAAAGCCAGCACAGCGATTGCAATTATCTGGCACGGATCGCGCACAATCGGACGGCCTTGCTGCCACTGGGCGCTCATCTCACCGAGCATTGTCTTCCGTGTTATGCTATATTGAGCAAACGTATGTAGCATCTTCTATCTCATCTGTGTGGGAATCACTAACAGACCCGAAAGGTACGGCACTAGGACGAGGCAGTCAGATTTCGGTAGCTCTGGTAGTCAACAACACCTGCACGAAGCCGGGCGTCAGTAGGGCATTCCCGGAATTAAGAGTCAAAAGTGTGCCTCTGTAAGTCCATCGCTTAATCTGATAAAGCGTGACGATAGCTGACGGGATTGTGTGCCCAAGGTCTCCGCCACATCGATTCATACCCAGTGTACACCTTAATACTCTCTGAACGCTTGCCCTCAGCGTGACTCCGCATTCGCCCCTCAACATCTATTTGGCACTGTGTACGTACCGTCGCTTATGCGAATTGCCACAAGCAGTCTCACGCCTGCTAGCTTCCGTCACGCAGATCTAGGCATCCGAATTACTTTTCTTTTCTTCAGGATTGCATAAGCTTGAGCTCGTTCGTGCTACGGATTTCTTTTAGCGATGTCCGGATCCCAGACAACTTTGGGAAGCACGGCTGCGGAGGCCGGAACCACCGATCTGAATGACTCTTCTAAATTGACCGCCAACCCTAGCGATTCTAGTGGTCTAAGCCAAGTTACACTGGTCACACAACTTCAGGGAGCGGTGTTGTCTATGTTAACGAATTCGTACCCATCCCCAGCGGATTATTTGCCCCCTTCAAGCACAAATACTATGGCATCAGGTTCACCCGTTGACAGTCAAGCAATGGAGATAACAGGACTATCACATTGTAATTGTTTGGTGTCTGACAATCCGCAGCATGCTGGGTATAAACAAACTGCCGATTCCTTCACCGCCGCTAATGTACAGCCGCCAATGCATACTCCTCCTGATTCTGAAGTCTCTACACCGGCTCCTCAATTCTCTGCGGCCTCCTCACCAACCCTGGGCTCTCCTTTGATAGCCTCTACTAACCTTCCGCCATGGACTTCACAATCGTTAATACCCACAATGCTTACACCGCCTACAATAGCAGAACATCAAGTCTATCACTCTGACAATGCAAATGGCAGTGATGACGATCTTCCTAACATCGCTCCACTTTCACAAGACGTCAATATGGATGCAGCAACTGACAACGAGGAACCAGTCAGTACAGAGAACGTACACCCAGCTCCGCCTGACGTAGATCAGCATTTTTGGGACCAAATCCATATGGATGACATTGACAATCCTGACAACACCTATTTCGAATATTATCCGGGCGCCGAAGACCACTCAATGGATGCTGACATGGCTGAAGCCCGAGAGGGTATTCCTGAGCCCGATTTCAGCCACTATGCTCAACCTGCCCCCGGGGACGAAGACCTACCGGATACTATATATAACGGTTCAGACAACGGTGACCTGGAGAATGCCCTAGCCGTGCACGACGATAACGAGACCATCGCTGACGATGGAGACACTGAGCCGTTCGATGTCTCAGAGGTGATTTCTTCCCATTGGGGTCAATGGAGTAAGAGAGCCGATTCTTTAGTAATGATTGAGTCTTTTTTTTACGCCCATGGTCTTGAGCGATATCTCTACCCCCCTGGGACTCTAACGCCAGAGCCGTCTATTGGGGGGAACTATGGGCTTGAATATGTTCCTTTCAAGGCTTGGACATGGCCAGTTGGTATTATGGATAAGCCACTCAAGCCGATGACGGTAGACCCCCGGGAGTCGCCCGTATCTGCTGAAGTGCATGTCCCCAGCACAAATGTTCACCATGAATACGTTATAGATCTTTTGTCATGGCATAGAAGCATCACGGAGTTATGCGAAGTTCTTCTCTTACATGGGCCGCACCCTATGGATTTGGAGCATTTCATTCCTACAAGCACAGGTTATGCTATGTCTTGCATTGATCCTTGTGGAAATGCTAATTTGCCACCCGATTATCTTAAAGATTTCGAGACGAACATGGACTTTACGATGTTCATGCGTCAACTTTATTTGCGAACGTTAATGCCGGGAGGAGCTTTCACTGGCCCAGGACCACAAGCCCTCACTGCTGGCGACTGGAAACGACCGAAGGAGATTCTAGCTGATGAGATTGATGACGATCGTTACGATATTCAGGGAATCGATTGGAGGAGGTTTGGCATAACAAGAGAAGAAGCTCGACTAGGTCGTGCGGACTACTACAAGAACTACACGAACCTTAAACATAATAAGCCGATGCTCCAAGTAAGTGCTTGTCTAGGAACAACACCTAGCCGCAGTGCGAGGACCCGCTAACACCAGTTGAATAGTATACTACCTTTGCCAAGCCAGACGAGAGTTTTGTGAACTTCCGGCGTACTTCGAACCTTGATATTGCACATTTGGCGCATTTTCAACTTAGGAACCTCGTCTGTGCCACATCCAAGAACGATGTATATTATGCGGGTAAATCTGTATTATACCACGCGGATCCTGTCACGAAAACGACACAGCCTATAATGACCTGTCTAGGGCCTGAGGGCTCGACACACGCTAGCGGCATTAAAATCTCCACAATGTCTGCTACCCATGGGGTTGGTATCGTCGGAGGCTTTGGCGGCGAGTATGCCATGTGCAATCTCAAGGCCGAATACGGAACTCCGCACATTGAGGGGATTGTCACGACACACGACAATGGCATAACAAACCATGTTCATACATTTCAAAGCCGAACGAACAATCATCCCTATGCAGTTTTTTCTTCCAATGATCAAAAGATTCGGATCATGGATTGTTATACGAACAAATTTTTGAAGGAACATCCATTTAACGTACCAATCAATTGCTCAGCAACTAGCCCTGACGCTCGTTTAAGAGTTGTCGTTGGCGACCACACTCGAGTTTTGATTGTTGACGCAGAGACTGGCCAAGCGGTACAAGAATTGGACGGCCATACCGACTTTGGCTTTGCATGCGCTTGGGCAGATGACGGACGCCACGTCGCAACAGGAAATCAGGACATGCAAGTTCGAATATACGATGCTCGGAATTGGTCGCGCCCACTCAGCGTCATTGCTTCTGAGATGGCTGGGTGTCGTTCTCTACGTTTTTCGCCCGTTGGTGGTGGCAAGCGTCTCTTGGTCATTGCCGAACCGGCAGACTTTGTTTCCGTAGTTGATGCGGAACTTTTTGAGACCAAACAATGCATTGATTTCTTTGGCGAGATTGGGGGGGTGAGCTTTACTCCAGATGGACGAGAACTATTCATTGCCAACATGGATCGGAAAGTTGGCGGTCTAATGGAGTTTGAGCGGACAGGGTTTGGAGCGCAGTATGGGGTTCGGGAATGGCGCCGGTGGGAGATTGAGGCATGTGGAGATGTCTACCAGCCCGAGCAAGGATTTGACTGGTTGGAGGACGACGACCTATCTCTCGACTCTCGAGTAAAAATGGGGAGAAATGCGAGAAAACGGCGTGGAATGAATTTGGGGGAGGTTTACTGGTAGGGGGACGCCGAACGATTTCGGGTACGAGGCCAACGAATATCACACGACCACGATTGCTATTGCTACCACGAATTTCTACTTACAATTTGCTACCTACAAATCGCTATCGCTAAACGAATTATCATGGGAAAAAATTTACGGCAAGGAAAAGGGAGAAAAAATGGGTGTTTGCTGAGGGTTTCGGCCGGTAGCGGGAAGCAATTTTTAAAGCAAGATAACGGCACCATCACTCACACATACATCACGTGCACACATGACTCTCCTATCCATCAAACACAGCTCTCCTTCGCCCGCAAATACGACAGATCCGTCTTTCCTCTCTTCTCTCTGCCATTTCCGTCAACACAGGGGGGTACGGGAAAACGCGCAGCAGTTGACCTTTCGATTCTTCACTTCACACCACAATTCCCTCATGTCCAAAAACCGTTCATACTTACGAACCTTTTAATTTGATCCAACATCAAGGCACACAAACACGTACGGGGGCAAAATAAACATGCATAATTGGTGGGAGCTTTAGCGCGCGTGGAATATGGGCAATCAGTCTTGTCTCGGGTTTTTTACTGAATTTTTCTATCACCCCCCAATCTAACTTCCCCCTTCCCCTTCTCTTATTTTCTCTCTTCATAGGTTCACCCCCGAACCGCTCCTCTTCGATCTGGAGCGGCCTACATCATCCATTTGTCACTCATGCACATGCACACATTCCTGGCGTACGTTCCGTTCTTCGAAAATTCTTCGTTCTGCCTTTGTCGCGTTGAAAAGAAGACGGCACACTGGGATTTCCGTTCAGGGGGTTGTTCCTTTTGTAAGCTAAGGTGATTTGTACGCTTTTCCAAAACGGACGGGATATCATGCCGCTTAGGCTTAGCAGGCAGAATAAAATGGGATCAGTAGGGCAAGAAAAACGGGAGGGGTTTAGCCTTGCATGGGGACCTGGCCTAGGAACGCAATCATGTTTGTTGCTTGTTCTGTTAGGTGGGGGGGGTTTCTGCAGGTTGCCCCATGTTGTCTCGTTAAGTACCGAAATGCAAGTTCCGCATTAATTTCAAAGATGAGATGCGATGCCTATGTGCATGAAGTGATATCTGATGTGAGATCTTTCCATGGGATTTCTAAATCGGAAATCTAAATCCCTTATCGAACGGGATGGGAATCTTAAGGCGGCCGAACCCGAATACACGGTCTCGTACGATAAGTGCATGATGCACATCATGGATGTCAGCGAGCGGTTTTGATTGGCAACCACTCATGTATGTAAAGAGAGATAGGAAAGAACAGGACTCTTTCTTCATCCACGGGAATTTCTGCATTGCCGTGGCAAGCGGAAAGACTACGAAGTTTGATGGCTGCCTGTTGTTTGTTGTTTAACCTGGGAGTTTGTATCCTGAGCAATACCAGCGGAACGTCACCAAGCGGATATGAGAATCAGAGCCGAAAAAGAGGCTGGTATAGACCAAAACAGCAAAACCTTAAGCCCGATCAACCACCCTAAGTCCGCGAACCTGAGCCTGGCCTTTCCTCGTTCCTCTCGAACCGTCGTGGAGCTGGAAGGCTCAGCTTAACGCGTGAAAGCGTTGGGATGTACTCACCAATTCCCCCTACTCCAAGTTACCCCAGGATACCCCAGGACGAAGAACGAGGCGCTAGCGCAGGCTGGTTACATAGGTTATCGTTATTGTTTCGGTATTTAGTGATGTAGGAAGGTTACTATTTGCCATGATTGGCAGAATCAGGTTGTGGTACGTGGTGGTGATAGGGACTACCATCGAGTTTACCATCCTGATCGCTAGGGCGCTCCTTCCCCGCGAGGCGGTGGCACTGCGGAATCCCGGGCTTGAAACAGGATGAAGAGAGACTGCGTGAATGCTAAGAGGTCTGTCTGACAGAAACTCCTAAAATTTACTCATATACACCCTATTGCTCAAACTTTTACTGACAAGTCCGCCCGAAAGCAGTCTCCGGATTGACAGAAACAGCCTTATGGCAAAACTGGAGAGCGTAACATGCAGTTACGATATCCAAGAAACACCTCAGATATACAGCCCCGCCCAAATCAGAGGCTACAAACAAATAGAGATAAGGCTTTATGTGGTCACAGATACATGGAGTGTCCGAGATGTCTATCCACCTAGCCGTTCAAACAGAATATAGTTCGATGGGGTCGCCTTGACCAAGTCTATAGGTGTTAGGAGGGATTTGCCTGGGGAAAAAGCTTTGTTTGAGGATAGCGCTGGTAACAATAGCAAGCGAGAGTCTCTTCTGAAGCCTGTTTCAAAAGGGAGAATGAGGGCAAGCACGGCCAATGCCATACGTAGAAGCTAGCCACCCCCATAACCACACCGATTGTGCGAACACAAGTCCTGTGATTCTCGAAAATAATAAAGAAAGCCATACAACAGTTAACTTAACATGACCCCCTGCGAATGCTTTGGTTTCATAGTACCACATTTCCAAACGTAACCCTTTGGTGGATGGAGGAGAGCGGTAGGTACACAATATTTAACCCTACCTTGGCATCATGAGGTCTTTATATGTTTGTACGCGAGCAGACATTGAGAATGTAGGCATTCCGTCTATCTAGATAAGGACTTTCTTGATATAAACCAGAGCTGCGAATGGCACTGAACGGGTATCGGGGAGGAAGGAGTTCGTTTTTGGGTGTATCCAAGATTGTAAAGTTCCGGGTTATGTGAGCAAACTTCCGGTAAACTCAACAGCCAACCGTTGAGCTCCAATGCGACCTCAGGGAGGAGGAAGGCTCCTGGGCTGATTGTAACTCGTTAACTGCTCCGCAACACAGTCAGGTGTATGGTTCGATACGGAATGTTTTGCATGCGAGAGAGCCCTCCGTTTGCTCCCGTCGGAGTGGGGAAACCTGTGGCCATATTCTGCATGAGTTGCACGGCACTTAGGTCTTCTTCGTTACCTTCAATGGATGTTCGGGGGTACAGAGAGCTCTGGATGTGCGGGTATATGGGTAGCAGTAAATATATGACTCTAATCCACTCATACAAGCAGAAATCTGCCCCAGTCTCCGGTGAAGTCCCACGTGTCCCATAACACCTGGAAAGGAGAGGGGCGTCTTCTAGATTCCCATTGAAGTTAAACTAAGATAAACATGTATGTATGCTAGTCAGTGTTTACTTTATAGCCCATCGTAAGCAAATTCCTTCTCGGTCCTGCGGGATCTTGTGGCTCAAATGTATTACCTACTAGACACTGTCCGGGAAATAATACCTAAGCCATTTAAGCCACGCAGTGAAACACAGCAAATATTCCTGTGCGGGGTTGGCAGGTATGGCGCCTCGTAACGCAGAGAGCACGGGGGGTCTGAAGAGATGCCAGCTTCTCTTTTTGCTTTTCTGATCTATGATGAACTTTTTCCGGCTCCGTGAAGCTGCGCTGTGGCGCGGAGGAGGATGAAAGATGAGGATGGTGGGTTTGGTGGTAATCTTGAGGTTGTGGGTACGAGTCTCGGTTGGAGCGTTGTGTTGATTCTCTTTTTTTCGTGACAGGCTGCTCCTTGAGGTGTGAAGGGGTACCCACCTTCAACAGGGTAATAGAAATCTTCACTACGACCCCAGTAGACGAATGCTGAAGAAGCCTTCTCGATTATAAGCATATGGCTTCTCCTCTTATCGAGGTTCTCGTTCTTCTCCATATGGAGTGAAAGGCGTAGGTTTTTGGTACTTACATCTTATACTTGAGGGATCAATGGGCTCATCGTGTAGATAATGACTGCCCTTATTTTTTTGACCCACGCCCATCAAGTCTGAAAGGTTTTGCGGATGTAGGCTCAGGTCTAAATGTTTTCTGCCGTAACTATCCGAGTCTTCAGGGGTGATTGATAAGCTTTTAATTAATCGCAGACAGCTCTTTAGGGGAACGGTGACAACTGCTGTTTATTGGGCTGCCTTAGGAAGTTGTAGTGGGTAAAATCTAAAGCTCACAAGCAACCGATGGAGAAAGGAGCTGTGTGGTCTCGCACTTTTCAAGTTTTCGCTGTGTCTGGCTATTTGCAAAGTGTCGTCCACATAAATTACAAATAAACGGTTTTCTTTCTGGCGAGTTCACCTTTAGAGATGCCCTCTGAAAAAAATTAGAAGGGCGTGGCTTCCTTACATCTTTGTCGTAGATTTGAGGTATTAAATGCCTGCGATGTCGGCTCTTGCTCCTCGGCTTGCCATCGAATGCCTCGGGATGGATGTTATCGAATGCTTTAAATTGTGCCGTACCAGCAAACTTACGGTACTTAGATAAGCTTCATCACCGGCCGAGGCGTTGTCCGTCTTTTGGATGCTTTATAGAGCCATGCAGAGAGGCATTGCTGAGCTACAGTTTGAAGATATGCTCATATCGATACGGTTGCTGTTGATGCCACTCAGTACCCCTAATTTATACCCAATGGTATGCTTGCAATTCAATCCAAGGTCTTTTGCGTCCCTCTGGTGTTTCCAAGGGGTTATCGAGTCATGTTCGCTCCCTTCCAATCGGTCGTGATCCACACCGAGTCTTTATGCGTCCTGTTCACGCCTTTGTAAAATCACGCGGGATACAAGGCTTAGTCGCGCTTTTAGCCTTTAAACCGCGATTGAGAGAGTCACCCGCTCGCAGATGTTCGGTTTCTTGACAGTTTTGTGATCTTTGTCGTCATACGTTCCATCAGCAGAGCAACATTGGCACTACAGTATCCCGCAATCGAATCAATTACATTTCGCAGGCCCTGCTCTCTGTAAGACTCTATTCCACTTTTCAGTACCTGAATCGAGGTCGCAAAAGGCTAATGATATAGTGATAATAGTGTTATGGACAACACCGCTGGGCTCAAAGAAGGCTTATTCATCCCTCCGCAGACCAAATACCCCGTGAAGTACTGGAAGTTTTTTGGCATCGCCATCGCGCTTCTCGCCGGGGCCAATTTCTTAGTCTTCGGCGTCTGGTGGCTGTGGAGACGTAGACGACGGAGGAGGGCGGAGGGCATCCATTTCGAGGGCTGGACTTTGCAGGATTTGACCTGGCAGATTCCGGCGAGGACGAATTCTCTTCAGTAGCTTGGGTACGTGGGTACTTTCATATATTCTGTGGCTTGTTCGTGTCACTAATCGCACACGTTTTCATGGTCATAAGTTCGTCTATACTTGTGTGATAGGACGAAAGGATAGAAGTCGGACCTTCGGCTGTGCTGACGAACGATAAACAATTCAATTCAAGGTCACGTGTGTGAAATGGGAGTTCTCGTCAGACGATTGGCGCTCGACGCGACGATGAATGTGGCGCCCGTCAGGTGTGCTCATTGGGTTAATAGTCCAAGAATGCCCGAATTGGGGTTTTTCATGAATTCAGGAACGGGCAAGGGGCGTTTTTGCTTGCTTGACCGACGGTGCTAACTTGGGGTATGGACCCTTCGAGGTTCGTGCTAGATTTCTGGCATTTTCTTTGTCCAATCCTCTTTTCGGGTCGCTCGGTTCCTTCCTTACTCAGCCTTACCAACCTTGGTTCTAATTTCTCCACTCCAACGCTCTTTCCTATTCTCGTGGTCTTACGTCCGTTCCCTTTCTCGCCAAGGTACGAGGTAGGTGCAACTCGTCAGTGCGTGATCGATCTACATACACGATGATGCGTCGGTCAGACGTGCCTCTGACCAAGTATAACCTCACCGCTCATCTTTATCTACAGGCTCTCGATCGTACACGTTCCTTTTACCCCACGTCTCTCGCTCTCGAATCGCGCGAGTCCCAGAGTACAGCGTACGACTGGCTAGCCCTACTCCGTACTCTGCATCGTCAACTCGGACAGCGCATTCGGGTAGCCTAGACCATTCTTTCATCGTTCTACGCATGCGAAGTACGTTCTTGGTGAGGTAAGTTATGTGGGCAAATCCGCATCTTTATTGCTCGCGAAATTAAGATCTGCGAGCCAAGCCGAAACAGACCATCTGCACCGCTGCTGTACCTGCGCAGGTACTGCAATTTTAGCGACACCCATGCACTGCCATCCTATCACTCCCCAGCCGATGTTTGCCCAGACCGTCCAATTATGGGCACGGGGGCTGTTGGAGCCTGTCATTCCGCATTGTCCCTAACTGATTGCACAGCTGCTCGAGATTACTTGGTGGGCTGGCGCTAACGCAATAAAGTGCGTGTCCCAGAGGGTTTCCTGCGCGGCTTGCGTCAGTGCCAATCTTTTTGTCCCTGGCACGATCCCTTTTACAAGCCACCTCCCTCCCGCCATTTTCTCCTCTCTTAACCTTCTCTCAACAGCCGACTTTGTCAATCGCTTTCTCTCCAGTCGCTCTTTATCGCGGTAGAAGGACAGTCACTGTCCGACGACGTTCCTTTACGCTCGCGAGTGCCCTCCTATTCACTTTATGATCATCTTGATCCATTTATAATCGTAACGCCATCTTCGATTCGTACTGATCGACCAAACAGCACAACATTCATTATGCGTCAATTCATCGCTGCTGGAGCAGTGATTGCCGCCAGCGTCTCTGGCGTGGTGGGAAAGACCGCCGTGGAACTCTGTCAAGGATCTTCTGAGGAAATCGGGGGCAACTGGTACTGCAGACCTGTTAAGGCTATTACCTACGACTCTGTTGGATTTTCTGGGACGTACAACGATGTTACCAGCATGGATTCCGCAACTGGCGTATGCACGTCGACTCCATTCAGCTTTTCAGGCCCTCTGGCACCTTTGAATGGCGATGTAAGTCTAGTTCAATAAAGTGTTAGAGTAACGTTGCTAACCTATTTGGCATAGGTAACTCTGCATGTCCGTGGCCCGGTGAAGATGGAGCAATTCGCCGTCTACTATCCGGCAACCAAGAAGAGATCCGTCCCTCGTCGTCATGGCCACCAACATCTTCACAAACGCAAGGAGGAAGCCCCTGAAGGTAATGAGAAGCGAGCCCTCGGCGATAAGGTTATCGTTACCATTGACGGTAAAGTTGTGTCGTGGATAAATAACTATGACGGGTCGCCGGCTACCGCGCCGGCGGCTGGTGCACCTACTCCAACATACAAACCTGCTCCCACCGAACCGTATAAGCCTGCTACGACCGGTGATTGGACTCGTGCTGCTTATTACGACGCAAAGTCTCAGACTTCAAAAGGTCTCACCTTTTTGAACAACTTTGGAGGTTCAGGATCTGGTGTCTGGGACTAGTGAGTCCGCTGTGATATTCCGACCTCACGCAATCTTGATTAATGATGCTAATTATTCAACAGCGCATTCGGGAACTCCCTGTCTTATGCTTCACCCGACATGAAGGCTGGGGCTGCGTCTTCTCAGATCCTCGCCGATACCCTCGTCCCATCCAACGTAGAGTACTCTATCTGGTCAGACAAGCCTTGTTCAGGCGATGACTGTGACTACTACAGACCTGGGACCGTGGCTTATCGTAAGAGCAAACCGAATTCTTTCTGAGCTGAAGGAGTGGACACTGACTTTCGCGTAGATGGCTTCGCCGGTGGCTCAAAGGTCTTCCTCATGGAATTTTCCATGCCTAGCGACCCCAATGCAGGTGGCATGAACCCAGACGCGCCTGCTATCTGGATCCTGAACTCAAAGATTCCCCGCACCCTTCAGTATGGCAAGCCCGAATGTTCTTGCTGGACGTCTGGATGCGGTGAATTCGACATTTTCGAGGTTCTCGACAAGGGTAACTTCCGATGCAAGTCAACGATGCACTTGGGCCCCAATGGTGGTGGTGACTCCAACTACTTCCCGCGTCCAGCTTCAAGTACCATTAAGGCCGCCATCATGTTCAACGCCGAGAACAACAGCGCCACAATCCAGCTTCTCGATGACAGCACCACTTTTGCGGAGACCTTTAGCAGCTCACAAATGACAAGCTTGTGCGAGAAATACTCGGCAGCAGACGAGCTGCTATCTGTCTTCAAGCTGGCTATGGGCTTGTAGATGATGTCAAAACGTTGTTGCGCCTGGGATCTCTATCGTTCAATGAAATGTTGATGATGCGGTTTGTGGTTTTGCGGATTGCGGATTATACCCCCTTGCCTTTCAGTAACACGGATTCCTGGACCCAAAGGGAGATATTCGAGAGGGGTTGTAGCTCTGCTGCAATGGACTGTTCTCTTGCGTTGTCGATGCCTTTCTGTTCATAAATCCTACCATTGCCTAGGGAGCAGCGCTCTACGTTCTTTTCGCCGGCACATACAATTTCAGCGTTCTTTTACGAGCAGCGCTCATATTGTTTCTGTTTACAACCAAAGCGAAAAGGTCATTGGGAGGCTCTCTTGCGACGTGGCAGGATCCATTCGGACAGGATATAAAGCCAGGGAAACAGAGGTTGTGCATATGGATAGTGGGCACTTTGCGTTGCTGCATTCTTCGTCACGCTGGTTTTTTGTTTTTATTTCCTCCACCTCTAGTTTTCATACTACCAACGGAGTTAAGTCAACCGTCGAGAGAGATCCCACACCACACAAAATAGGTAGTAGAAGGGAAAGGAGCCTCATCCTCTGCTGCCGCCCATGTTCCACCAAAATATTTTGTGATACGTGAGAAAGAAATTTAGATTGACATAGCCCCCAGCTTGGATGGGATGTAGAGATATTCTTATATAATACCACTACGGTGTATTCCCGGCCGTACGGTTCCAGACACGAGAATAGTGAAAATATATTAGATACCCCTGCCGTGGTTCTAGATGCACGTCCTAGAACTTGGTCTAGGTGCCGTATGTATGGAGGGAACGTGGTGACTTGCATGCATTGTGTGTAGTAAGCGGACAGGGAGAAAGAGGAAAGAGTCCGAGGACGAGGGAGTGGAGCCGAGGTTCGGGGTCTTGAGCGTTTCGGCAGCCGGCGAGACGAGGTTCACGAGCCAGCCCTCTATCTGCATGCACCATATTCCGTACTCTCTCTTTTCACCTCTAAGAAAAGAACAGCGTTTGGAAGAGACTCGGATTCCCTCTTTCTTTCGTCTCTTTGACACGGTTGATCCTTCAACTCAAACCCCCCTATTATACTTGTTTAGTTCCTTTGCGCAGGAGCGAAAGGACGTCCCTTTTTCTGTCTTTTTGGTGTGTCTTTTGCCCTGACTTGCTTACCGTGTTGAGTGGGAAGGAAAACCCGAGGCCCAGTTAGACAAAAACCGTTTGGGCTTTTACATCATCGAATCGCATCACGGGATTCCTTACGCTTTTCAGAGGGAGGCGAGCAGAAGAATATCAACTCTTCCTCCCGCTTCGGACGTACGGCAACTCAACGAAAAAAAAGCCATAGATAGGACGAACGATCTGCGGAGAAAAGGGATTTGAAAGGCCTGTTGGAAACAAAAGAGACGGGACGACTGGTTTCTTTAGGTCGCTGGTGAAGTGACTTTGTACAAGTCGTGCGCGACCGACCGAGCGATCGAGCGAGCGGGCAATGGCTTCGTCTGCGTCGCCGCCGAAACCGTGGGAGAGGGCCGGAGGGGCTGTTGCGGGTGGAGGTGAGACGATCCCTGCGAGGGTCTTTGATAGATTGACTTGTTTCTGTGCAGGATAGACAGGCTGATTTAAGAATTTTCTTCCGTTTCAATAGGTCTCTCATCGACAGCTACCGCGTCTCCAGCTATACCCCGACCACCACAATCAACAACCACAACAACAGCAACAGCCGCAACACCCTCCTCATCGTCAACAGCGAACTCGGGCCCTCCGCCAATACCGGCGATGCCCACTGCCCTCAATTCGGTAGTCAATAGAACAGCATCAAATTACTCCCCATACGCCGCCTCCCGCTTCGGAACGGCCGCCTATGGTATGGGCGGCCTAGGCTCCACAATGGGCACCTACGGCAGCGCCTACACATCTCCTTACTCGCGATTCGGCGGGATGGGCGGGTACGGCGGGTCGATGTATGGCGGGTACGGTGGGATGGGCGGGATGTACGGAGGTATGGGGATGGGTGGGATGGGAATGGGAGGGATGGCTGGGGACCCGAACGATCCGAATAGTTTGACCAACAGCTTCAGTCAGAGCACGCAGGCGACGTTTCAGATTATCGAGAGTATCGTTGGGGCGTTTGGCGGGTTTGCTCAGATGTTGGAGAGTACGTATATGGCGACGCATAGTTCGTTTTTCGGTGAGTCTCCTGTCATACCCGCCTGCTTCTACGATACATCCACTTCCTCTGTGTGTGTGTGTGGGCTCGAGCTGATGTGATGGAATGGAAACAGCCATGGTATCAGTAGCAGAACAATTCGGTAACCTCCGCAACACCCTCGGCTCCATTCTAGGAATCTTCACTCTTCTCCGCTGGGCACGAACCGTCCTAGCAAAACTCACAGGACGCCCCCTCCCCGCCGACGCAGCGGACCTCACTCCCTCTGCCTTCGCCGCCTTTACTGGTCGTCCCTTACCAGAAGGGCACCCTTCCGGTGCACCTCGTCCGTCGAAGAAACCGTTCTTAGTGTTTATGCTCGCAGTGTTCGGCCTCCCTTACCTAATGGGGAAATTCATCAAAGCCCTCGCCCGCACTCAGGAAGAGGAACAACAACGCAGACTTGCCTCTTCCCAAGGAGGAGGCCTACTTGGGCCGAACGGCGAACCCCTCCCTCCCCAAAACGCGCTCGATCCGAGTAAATTGGATTTCTGCCGCGTGAAATGGGATTTCGAGCCTGACCCCGCTGCGGGAGCCGTGCAGGGCGTGAATCTGAGCGTCAAGAAGGGTGATCTTGTGGCGGTCCTGGGAAAGATGGATTTCAATGGGGCGCCAAGTGAGTGGTGGAGGTGTAGGGCTCGCGATGGACGGGTGGGGTATCTGCCGAGTGTGTATCTGGAGGGGATTAATCGGAGCGGTGGGAGTGGGGTTACGACGCCGGTCAGGCAGATTACGGGCGGTGCGAGTGCGGCGGGGAGTAAGGCGGGGAGTCGGGCGGGGAGTATGGGGAGGAGGGAGGAGGGAGTTGCGGAGAGGGCGGTTAAGGCGGTGGGGGAGAGGGAGATGGGGATTGGGGAGGGGAAACCGGTCGTGAAGGGGAAGGTGGGGGATGTGACGGTGGAGAGTTTTCAGAGGAGTCAGTTTTATTCGTGAGGGAGTGAGGGAGGGAGGGGATTGACTCTTCCTGGGGACTCGGGACGAATCGTACATACATATTTCCGCCCCCCTTTCTTTAGGTTTTAAGAAGGCGGTGGCGGTGGCTCTTTTCATTGTGATGATGAAATGTTTCCTTTTTTCATCAGAGGGTTTGTTTTTTTTTCTACACGCGTTGTATGAAGAGATGGGGGCCTCACGGTAGTTTCTCTTCGCAAAATATCCAAGGTTGATACTAACGACGGGGGCTTCCTTTTCCTGTCCCTTCGTCATCTTTAGCAGGTCCTGTGGGCTTTTCTTCCTTCTTTTCTATCATGTCTTTCTTGATCTTGATTCTTGATTCTTGATAGTGGGCGCTATGGGGTGTTATATATGCTGGTTGGAGACTATGGACGGATCGAGTAGCTAGCTAGCTAGCGATTGGGAGAAATATACTTATATTATCTATGTCTATACCTATGTCTAACTTTGGGTGGCTGTTGCGTTTTGTTTTTGGTGGAGTCTAGGTTTACCCCTCCGTAGTAGCTCGAGGAGCCCCCGCTTGCGCCATCATCACTTCAAAGCTTGTTGCCCCACCTCCCTCCCTCCAACCTAGACTATCACGCACCATTTATATAAATAAACGTGAAATACTCGGTGCCTGCCAATTTCCCTCTCTTGCCAAGGAAATTGAACACGATTTTTGCTAATTCTTCTTCTCGCTTGAGAGTTTGGCTGTGGGCTGTGGGTTGTGATTTTTACATTTCCCGGAGTGGTCTGGTTGACTGATTGATTGATTGACCGATCGACTGACTGGCTGGCTGGCTGGCTGGCTGGCTGAGGGAGGGAGCGAAAGTTGACCTGCGAGAATAGACAAGACTGCGGTGGGGGGGAGGCTACGGCGGCGGCGATGATGATAGGGAGCGTGGAGATAAACGTCTAGGCAGAAGGCATGGGAGGGTAGAGTACAGGGGCGGCGGCGGTGGTGGTGGTGAAAGGCAGGACTACGGCGGTGAAGGCGAGGAGGGTCGTCACGGTCATGGCCACGGAGGTCGACATAGCGATTAAAAGAAATATACCTATACTATCTATATCTAATTTGCGTGGCTGGGATTGAGTGGAGTCTGGCGTGAACCTCTATTTCCCATTGCTTGCGCGTTTGGTGTTTATTGGGAGGTGGTGGTACAGGTAGTTTTTTTTATTTTTTTATTTTTTTATTTTTTTATTTTTTCGTTTTTAGCAGAATCTGCCCCTCCGTGGCTTGAGGAGCCCCGCTTGCGTCATTATTTATTTCAATGTGACCTCGCCTCACCTCCACTCTCACTCCATAACAAGGAAAGCCTCCAAGACTCCTCCCGTGGTGCCTGCCAATCTTCTTGTCAAGTACAGCACCTAAATCCATCACTAATATCGGCCCTTTTTTTTTCGCCAAACCCCTTCAATTGGAATCTTAGCCCATCCATCCATTACCTTTCCGCTGTGTGAAGATGTCGTATGAGGGTAGACGGGAGTATGGTGATGGTGATGATGACGGGAGACGCGGAGAAGAACGTCGTGGCCCGCGGCATGGGAGGGAGGAGTATGAAGGCGGTGGCGGTGGCGGTGGTGGCGGAAGACAGGACTACGGTGGTGAGAACGAGGAGCGCCGCCACCACGGTGGTGGGAAGGAGGGGAGGGAAGATTATCAAGACGGCAGCGGTGGTGGTGGTGGTGGTGGTGGCGGTGGAGGTCGACAAGGCGAAGGCGCGAGTTACTACGACCCCGGGAACCGCTACGACGACGAGCCCAGCCAGCGTCCACACCACGAGGAGGATTTTTCGGGAGCGGCGCAACACGCGCAGAACTACTCGGACGGATCTGGGGAGTCGAGTCTCTTCTCCAACGCGCTTGGGTTCCTCAACAAGAATAAATCTCATGTAGCTAATGAGCCGATTGATGAGCAACAGGCCGTGCAGGCGCATCAGGCTGTTTATCAAGGAGGTGGGGGGCAGCAACATGATGCGCAGGGGTTGGGGATGGCTGCTGCGATGAATGCGTTGAAGATGTTTGGTGGGGGGCAGGCGAGCTCAGCGCAGGGACAGGGGGGACAGAATCAGTTCATTGGGCTTGCGATGGCGGAGGCTGGGAAGTTGTTTGAGCAGCAGAGTGGGATGGGGAATGTGGTGAGTTTCTTGGTCCTGCGTTTTTCCCTTGGGATAGGGGTGGGGATGGTTACTGATGTGGGAGATAGGCGAGTGGTGCGAATAAACAGGATGTTGTGACGCAGGCGGCGAGTACGGCGCTGAAGATGTACATGCAGAGTGGTGGAGGCGGAGGAGGTGGTGGAGGGGGTTTGAGTGGGTTGTTGGGGATGGCGAGTAAGTTTATGTGAGGCGCGAAACGGACAAACAAGGAGGTACGAAAAGAGGATGCAGAAGGGGAAAAGTTTAGTGACCGGCCCACCTCCGCAACGCAATCGGAAATGCAAATGCAAAGAGTAGCCTTCAGCATTTCTGTCTGCGTCTGATAGTTGTAGGAGGAAGGGAATATAGTAGTATTTTGTGCATCTAGCGTTTTCCCTACACGTCCTACTTATGATACACTCATATCCTACCCATATGTGAAAACAAATCAAAAGCCACCGCACACGCATACTCCCCACGAAAATAAAAAATAATGAACAGCGCCAGGCCTAGTAGTCCACCAGATACAACAAAAAAGTTGCATCCGTCCAAGACCCAGAAAAAACAAGGCCGTAGCCCTTCCTACAAACTTTAATGTCTATCTCGTACCTAGTACAATGCTCTCTCTCATATTATACAAGAGAATCCAGTCAATGCGTAAAGGGTATCCGAGTTCTAAGTGGGAAACAACATCAACCGTTCCAGACAATCCAGATATACCACAAACATACAACCCAACCCACCCTCCAAAGACTCCATTTCAGCTCTCTGACAAACGCAGTTTGCGTGGCGTCCCTAGCCTGCTTCCTCATCTTCAGACCCGACGGACTAATCCACGCCATCTGCAACTGCTTTGCTCCTCTCGCGCCTAACGTCCCGATCTTCCCAGTACCGAGGAATTTCTCCACTCGACCGGCCCAGCTCTTCGATCGTCCGTCGTAGATCTTGACGGGCGCTCGGGAGTACCTAGGGTTACGGTGATAGGGATCTGGCTCGACAGGTGCGAAATCCGCGGAGTCGAGGTCGACGACTGGGGGGGTTGAGTAGCCGTACCCGTTAGGTGGCGTGGGGATGCCGTAGCCGCCGTTGGGGCTTACGCTGCGGTTGCGGGAAGAGTTACGCACGGAGAGACCGCCTGGGTTCGAGGCGAATGAGTCGGTGGAGCTGGGTTGAGAATAGCGAGAGGTGTTGTAGTTGGTGTCGTCGGATTTTTCGTAGTCCACGATGCCGGGGGAGGAGGGTGGCTTGGGGAGTGATGTAGTAGGGAGGAGGGGTTCGTCCTTTGCGGCTGCAGTGTCGGCGGGACCGGAGAAGGGTTCGAGGATATTAGAGGAGACAAGGGCGGCACGAATGAGAAGGGCAACAAGGGTAAAGCCAAGCAAAGTGACATAGCGGATAAAGATTGCCAGTTGATCTGGTAAGAGGCAAAGATGCGTTTTCACGGTTGTATTCGCAGAGTTGCCGGATGAAGCACCGTGGCCACTACTTTTTGTGCCGATGGACTTGCCAGTTGAATCAACCGGGTTCCAGAGACTCAGCATAAGGAATCCAGGTTTCCGTACACCCATGGCCCAGGACATGGACTTGACCGTAATTTCTCGGATTGCACCGGTGAACGACGAGCCGGTGTAACCCTTGTGAACAACCTCACAGTAGTCGTGGTCGTCCCCCGAGAAAACAAAACCCACGTTTCCAACCTTATCCACAAGTTCCTTTGATATATCTTGATGAAGGACATTCTGGTACTGGTATCCCTTGTGGACGAGTAAGGCATTGCGGAGGTCTTTCTCCAATGGTTCCGTTTGCCCCTTTGGTGGAGGAGTTGGTGGCCAGTGTTCTCGCATTGGCCCACAGGGTGTCTCGGATGGCCGATAGAGTGGTACATGTGTTAAAAGTATGGTGGGAAACTCGGGGGCTCCCGGTCCCGGATCCATAGATGGATGCTGAGCAGACCAGAGATTCTGATCAAACCCACCGACTACAACATGCTGTTGCTTGATGCCGTCAAGCTCGCCATTCAAGCGCTTAATCTCCGCAGCCACAGCCCTCCTCTTGGCAGACTGAACCCCATCGAGAAACGTCTGCGACGGCCTGAAAAGCTTTTCAATGTTCTCCTTGCTCAGCGTTGCGTCGTCCTGCTCAGCCTTCGCGCTCAAAGAAACAGTATCCACAGAAACAAATGTATGATTGGCAATAACATCCACTCGATTCCCCTCTCCAAAATATGCATGAAATCGGTCCCTGACCGGGAACTGTATCCCAACGCCTAATCCCAAGTCATGATTCCCTGGCAAAGTCGCAATGATCTTCCGGCCTTCCTGGCCCACATTAGGATGCATTCCGCCATCTCCCCAATGTTTGAAAAATATCCGGCCAAATCTATCGTACTCGCGAAGCCAATACTCCTCTCCAATCCGCCTGTACCGCTTGTCAGGGCTATAGCTGGTACCTGTTGCCCATTCCCGTCCACCGTCAAAGAGGTCACCAAGGAAGAACACAGTGTCTGGGTGAAGGTTTTTTTGCATAAGAGAAAACGAGCGCCGAAGGTAAAGATCTGTATGAAGGACCGTAAGCCACGATAGCGGCCACGGCCTTCCCGGATACGTATGCGGATCCACGAGTTGCGGATCCGCCACGAATGCGAGGTGATGGGGCGTAGCTTCTGAAGGCTACCGTTTACATAGATTGCGTCAGCGTTAGTCTGTGTGAAGTCCCAGTGCCCCACAATGTACGTGACGGTCAACCATCCTCCGCAGTAGCGCGACCAAAGTCAGACAAGAAATGCGTACACACCCATCTCTCCCAATTCCCCCACTCACATGCCTCGATGCTCTGTCTAAATACTACTCGCTCTCCCCACCATAGTACGATCGCCCAAATCAGTATTATCCCATTTGACAAGTTGCATAAGCCACGGATGCTCCACCGTCGCTGCGCCTTCCGTATCTGCCGTGGCAGCTGGTAGCGCGAGTGAGATGTCGAGTGGTGGTCTTCAGAGCTAGAGAATAACCGCTGAACTGGCGCAGGAAGAAGGCTCATGATTCGTGAGGGGTTGTGCTCGGCGAGGTGGTGTCGTGATGAGGCCTTCGGTGGTGCGCCTCCAAAGTAGGGGTCGAGGATTGTCATCGTGCCGCTAACGATGACGTGGAGGGCTTCACACACATTTATCTTGAGCTAACGGGCTCAATTCAGAAAGTTGACTGAAGGGTAGGACCGTGAGGGATTTGTCAACGAGCCTGAATAGGCGTTTCGACGATGTTTGATTAGGGATATTGGTGTCTAATATTATGCATTTAAAGATTGGGCGATAAATTTTATACTGGCGCTAGCCCGAGTTGGCTACTGCGAAGCCAGTAGCGGCGTAATGGAGATTTCGTTTCAGGTGTTCATATAACGCAGTAATCATATCTCAAAGAGCATTTAATTACGTATTATTTACATTTCCTAGAGAACAGCTAGAAAATGAAGTGCTCTATCCATCCCTTTTTTAGAGTAAGCTAAAAAGAAAAGGTTGGCCAGCACAGCTATGTGTTTGATCCTCCTATTGTTATCCTACCCAAGGGGAAACGCCCGAAATGCAAATTTTGCAGCAATGTGAAAGCAATTGAAAAGATTGACTCAACGAATGGGCCCTTTTTGTACAGAATCGATGCCCGAGACAGCAGAACCGTAATACAGATAAAACACCGCCGAAATCAAGTATCGATCGAGTGCATAGAACAGCGAAATGCCAAGTAAATGTAAGATTCGGGTTTCCTGGAGACACTCCCCGCGTCCGTGTTTTTTTAAATCATCGGCTAATGAGCGCGGTCATTGGCATCGTGACCAATGTTTTTGTCGACTCCAGCATTTGGCGCGCAGCACTGGTCTACAGTTCCACATTCATCATCGCATTCGAGTAAACAAGCGTCGGGGCTCCCGGGGCTACCGGCCCGGCTTCCGCTTCCGTTCCGTTCTCCTGGCGAGCCAAATCTGATAGCCTTCCCCTTTGTGAGTTTGTCGGTGACGCCGTCTAAGTCATTTGTCAAAATATCAGGTTGTTCTTCAGGATGGCTATCGACACAAAATTCTGGCTGGATGGTCGAAGAGTGAATACCATACTCGTGGAGACAACGCCGCACAGCTCGAGCGAGAGTCATGTATTGGGCAGAGCCAGCGCCCTTAAAGTCAAACTTGACCTGGATGTGAAGTGAGGCGACCAGTTTCGTATCGTTAAGTTGCCAGACGTGCAGATGGTGACAGCTCACAACGTCGGGTAGAGCCTGGATGTCGTTTTTGATGTCGTCCACGCTTAGGCCGGCAGGTACAGCCTGTAACAGGACCCTTGAGGCAGCCTTACAAAGTGGAATGGCTGATGCAAGGATGATGGCCGTTATGACCAGAGATATGAGAGGGTCGGCGTAAAATCTCCACGAGTAATGGGTGAGCCATATAAAGAGTGCAGATGTAATGACTCCAATATTTCCGAGAGCATCACCCATGACATGAAGGAATACCCCACGCATGTTAAGGTCGTGTGAATGCCCTTTCTTCCCTCCTTCCACTTTAGGTTTGCTGTGTTGGTGACTGGCATGCCAAGAGTCGTGGCGCTCCCGCCTCCCGAATGAAGTCTTCCGTCTGACAGTTCCGTTCCCATTTGGACCTGGTCCTGCAGGAGGGTCGTCAATAGCCATGAGGTCTCCATCTAGGAGATCGTTGTCTGGCACATCCTCTGAATCCGATGCTGGTGCCGAGAGAATCTCATCCAATTTGCTAGCCGCAATGAAATCCTTCCTAAAGCTGGCCGGGTGGGGGTTGATGGCTTCTACGCTTGAAAAGTGCCGGGAACCCCGAGAACCACTACTGTGACGACGGTGAGACCGCTTGCTATCCAGGCTAGACTTCTTCGCAGATATGGGCGTAGCCTTCAGATGCGGGCCCTTAGAATCATCCGGGTTGGCAATAGAGATGTGTGCATTGCGGGGTTGAGGCTCCTTAGGTGAAGTTGCGGGGACAACAGGGGTACTGAAGCTCTTCCTTAAAATTTCTGATGGCAACACGTCCTCAATGTTGCCATCTTCAGCTGCCACAATATCACTCAAATGATCCGGTGGGGCCACGTCAGGCTGGACAAGCCCCTCCTCTGCAGCAGATAGCCCGTCCTTCGCCTTATGAGAATGTCCATGTCCATGTCCGCCTCCACCATGACTATGCCCGTGATCGTGAAAGAGGGCTAGACCAAGGATGTTCGATAGTAGCCCGAGTGAGCCGACGATAAGGATGAGTTTAGGGTTCTTCACGACTTGAGGTTCCACAAATCGCTGAATCGCTTCGAGGAAGATCGAGAGGCACAGTGCGACGAGGAACACGCCATTAATCAAGGCTCCTAGCGTCTCGGCGCGTTGCCACTGTGGTACATGTGAGCCGACAGACTCTACCAATTGGTGATGGATCACAAAAGCCACTCACACCGTAAGTGTATCGTTTTGAGTTTGTCTTCTGGTGTGCCACCTTCACTGCCCAGAAACCGACGCATAGAGAGATAACGTCGTTAAGCTATGTCAAACCAAGTCAGATCTCATATTTTTGAATAGTGCAGCTTATGACAAAGACGCTCCGACTGACCATATGAAATGAATCCGCGACAAGGGCAAGGGAATGCACGGCAGAACCTGGTGCAAACAAACGCGTTAGTGATGCCCGTTTCCGAAACACCAACCCAACATCTTCCCGGCTGTCGGTAGAACTCACCGACTATAAGTTCCAGTAAGAAGAACGCAGAGTCAATACCCAGGAGGATGAGAATCCTCGTGGATTTGGATAGTCCCATGTTTGCTTTGTGTTGTGATTGCGGATTCCTCGCGTCAATTGATCAAGGACCGAGGAGTAGAGCGGACCGTCGAGACGGTATAAGGATACTAGAGAACCGTAGGTTTACTGTTAAGATCATATGCTCGAATGAATTGCGGTGTGCGATGATGGTTTGCCGCCGCTGCGTCAGATGTGTCTGGTGATCTGTGATCGCTTAAATATTAGATTGACGCCACTCGAAGTTTCCGGAACTCGGAAAAACTCCGCTGGCCCAGACAGTTCGTTCGGGCGAAAATGGTAAGCGGTGTTTAGAGAGTATCCTCGGTCTCTCTCCACTTTAATTATACTAGTGTTTCGCAGGTAGATAAGGAGACAGACAAGAAGACAAGTATGTACTTCAACTTTGTATCCTTCGTTTCTTGGTTAACACGAGAATATACGTTGCATCCCTCACGGGCAAGGAGCCTGAATTGATACGTTCACTTGTACCTAACATTTGTTTTTACCCCAGCTTTTCCAAGAACTAGAATTGTTTATTCCCACGTAGAGAACACGCCTTTGTGCAATACTAATATGTATGTATGTACATACTTCCACTCTACGTAAAGAACTTTCTGAGACCCAGAGATCTATGTTTCAGTCAACATGATAAAGACTTCCCCTCCTCAACACGCCTGGGGCGATTCCATATTTGAAACCGACTATTAAAGAGAATTTTTTGAGACCTCATTCCTAGCGATAAGCCAGTGCTCTTGCCTGCTTATAAATTCTAGTAACCAAAGCCTTGACCGAGAGCACCGATTCCAGGAAAGCATCCAGCAAGGTTATGATTGATTTATAATCATCAACACATCGCGGTTTGCTATAGTCCTTGCTGAAAAATTTCCCTAGAGACTGCGCGCTCCCAGCCACGATCTGATAACTTAATTTTGGCCTAGTCCGGGCAACGCAAGCAAAAGCGTCGGACTAGAACAGGTATCTTCTTTTGAGAATTTGAGGCTTGAATATGACATCGATCCGAGGCTGTTGAAAGGGCAAAGTGATTGGTGGCCGAGTATTGTTGCGGGGGCAGGCTTAGGGTTAACTACACTGTCGACAGTACTATTGTTTGCGGCGAATAGGAAATTGAATGGCCCTTAGCAGGCAAACGTGAACTGCGTTGGAAGCATCGGTATTAATATCTACCACGGCCACTTGTTTCGATGAATTCTTAGTAACAAGCAAAGTTAGCATGCAAGACATGTCAGTGTTGGGTTAAGGTGTTGTCACATTTCCTTATTAACGTCTACGGTTACGAGGAGGATAAATATAGAAAATGTGATCTTTTGCGGTGGAAATTGTTAGCTACACGCTTCGCTGACTGAGATTTCAGCTTGAGAGCACCTACAAGTATCATTCCTATGCCGACAGCGGCCACTTCCCAACCTCCTGAAAATATCTTCCCTCGTAGCATCGCGTTCTGCTGTCGCCAGAATCTGAAGCATCCGAGGCATGCTACTGCCATAGCTGAGCCGGTGCAGATGCTAGACAGAGGCTTCCCCAGCACGAAAAAACCCAACGTAGGATCAGGATTAGGAGAATGTTGAAGACGGAAGAGCTGCGCGAGGACGACACCCATCATGGAAAGCATAACAGAAGTTCGCAGGTAGGCCAAAAATGTACGCTCCAGTGCTACGCATCGCGCATAGCTGTTAGATAGGATGAACACTAGATTAATTCAATATCCGTAGATATTTCACGGACTGCTCTGAGATGCGGCAGTGACATGGCACAGTAGACGAAGTGGCGGATAGAGAGAACAAACGTACAAATCTAATGTCAACAACTCAAACGGCAAATGGGAAAAATATTTCATTAGAACGCAGGGTGTTTGAGACGTCTCAGAGACAACGGACAGTACTGTGATATCGTATACGGATCTAAGGGGAATGACGCCGGAGGCGCAGAGACACGTATCTCAAGGAATAGAGGGGGAAAAATATTAAACCCATGCTATTTATCCTGTTCCGCTACCTTATAGGAGAGATGGTATTGAAACGATGAAATTATATCGACATTGAAATAGGAATTGGTTTAAACTTCGGCGGAATGGAAATCACAGGACCGATTCTAAGAGATATCTTGAAGCAGGTTGCGCTCACCAAAGTGATCTCGACATTCGTCGTGCGGGACCGTGACCGAAATATGACGTCTCCAGAATTTCTTTAGTAGCCCGAACGGCCTGGGCGGACGAGTTGAACCGATTCGATCGTTTGCACCGGGACGGCCATCCGTGGGATAAGGTACAGCGTCAAGAGCATGCGAATCGCTCGAGCGATATGACCTTAACTCGTGGGCCTCAAATTCGTTATCATTTCTCAGGTCAGTTGGATCAGCCTCGGTGGCTAATGGGTCCATGCTTCCGGGTCGCTTCTGCGACACCGACGCAAAAAGGTACCGAGATCAAAGTAAGGCCGTGTGTATGACAAAGGGTTGATAAAATGTCTGTGACGAGCTGCTTGCTTTAAATGAGGTAGAATCCGAGCCAAATTTAGGAAGCTTTCACTATCGTCAGTGGTTTTCACCTGGGGGAGACTTGGGCTTTCCCATCCTCCAGTAAAGCAAGCTCTGTGTCATCTAATCCTTTCAGATCTGGATCGGGGGACCGGGCGTGCCAAGATCCAGCAGATCGCGGAGCAAAGGCAGTACGTTGGCCACGATTTACGCGATTGTGGCTACGGTTCCTAGCACATGTGTAACTAGTCTAGTTACTAGATGTATGTATAACTAGGTGCCGCATATAATATACAGCACGGCCGGCGAAGGGGAAAATGAACCGGCGTAGAATCAATCGGAGACATTATCAGCCAGCCGACCAGCTTTAAATGGACAGACACGGCGATTCGACGACTTCGGGAATTGTTTGATACATTCCGATGCTCCCGGCGAGCCATTATTTGCCTGCCGTCGATCCATTATTATACAAGCACCATACCAAGGGACGACTGTGTTAGGGTACGCGTTAGGATCCGTAATAGTGTATAAGGACCGGGGAGTGGCGGGGCATCAGACGGTGTCTCTCGTTTAGTTACTTCAGCACCTGCGGTAGCCAGCGGTTAGCGGACGGAGCCAGCTTCAGGCTGTAGTGGAACTTCCTGGCTGGGCAGGGCGGTCCTACTCCACACAAGGTACGAGGCAAATACTACGCAGATGCTCTCTCGTTCGTCAGACGGCGTGGACAGGGAGAGAAATCTGTGGTAGCTATCCGTGGGCTTGGTGGCTTTGGCTGCCTGGGAGCATTCTGGGTTAGTGTTTGGTATGTTTTGGTGCGGTCTGGTGTGCTTCTGTGCGTCGCGTAGCTCTTTCCCCGGCCAGCTCTAAACGGCAGGCTGGCCCGGGAATCCGCGCACTACACCTACTCGAGGCATTCCGAAGAATACCCGTGATCAGCCCTCTGCCCCCACCGATGGCTTCTCCACGTTCCAACCTTGCACCACGGCGAAACGAGCATGCCAACGGACCGTAAGAGCCGACACAGAATTAATGGCTTTCCTCGAAAAAGGCATTCTGCGCTGGGCACTGCCCTCGTTACAGTGCGACGAACCTTGTTGCTGGCGGGCCGGTCAGTAGTGGCAAGGTATACTTTTCTGCCGTTGGAAGGAAGCTCAAGGGGACTACTCAATTGGAAGAGGATACGCATCAATATACGAGGCGGAAACTTGGTGTTCTTAGTCCAGGGCTCCTAATACTTATGAACGGGACCATATCTCCCTGACGTTGCCACAGAGGGTCCGCTATCATGGTCAATAAGGGTAGCATCTTTTTTCGTAGACGAAAAAACGATACCACATCTCCGTAAGGCGAAACAGGGCACTAAGTAGCGAGATCCGCAACTGCCGGGCCAATTCCTCTTAACCGCGCTTGTTCTATCTCGAATAAGAACTAGGGGACATGCCTCATGAGTCCGTCTCAGACTTTATAAAGAGGCTTCTATCTTGCTTCCGCGATAGTCCTCCTCGGATGGGTAGCTCCAATTCTTCTCCTACACCATCTTCTAGCCTACCTACTCCAGACACAATGACGGGGAAAAAGATTGATTTATATGACCAAGGCATCGACAAGGCTAGGCGTATCGCAGCCTCGTTAACCTTAGAGGAGCAGGTACCTCACACTAACTTCACCCTGTCCCTCACGAAGAGATGTTGAATTTTATACAGATATCTCTTCTCGCCGGTGCTGACTTCTGGAGGACTGTTGCTATTCCAGAGAAGGGCATCCCTGCCATAAAGACTACCGACGGGCCGAATGGCGCCCGTGGTGCCTTTTTCAAAGATGGGACGCCGGTAAGCTACTATATATCTCAATTTTCGATTGTTTTCAATTTCAAATCTAATAAATTAGGCCGCTCTCTTTCCTTGCGGAGTCTCCCTAGCATCAACTTGGAATTTGGAACTCTTGCACCAAGTCGGGCAGCACATCGCCGAGGAAACAAAGGCTCGTGGTGCCCAGGTATTACTTGGGCCCACCGTATGTATGCACCGATCACCGCTTGGTGGGCGAAACTTCGAGTCTTTCTCAGAGGACCCCTACTTGTGCGGCAAATTGGCTGCGTCCTACATCAAGGGCTTGCAAGAACGCGGTATCGCAGCAACGATCAAGCATTATGTCGTCAATGAGCAGGAGACCTTGAGATTGACTATGAACTCTGTTGTCGACGAAAGGCCACTCCGTGAAGTCTACCTCCGCCCCTTCGAGATTGTCATGCGGGAAAATCAGCCGTGGGCTCTCATGTCCTCTTATAATCTCGTCAATGGCGTCCACTCTGATATGAATCATCACCTCTTGCAAGACATCTTGCGAAAAGAATGGGGATTCGACGGGTAAGTTGGCTGTCCTGAGATTTGATATGCAGGGAATGACTCACTAATATTTCTCGTAGTATGGTCATGTCTGACTGGACTGGGGTTAACTCTGTCGCTGAGTCTCTCAAGGCTGGTTGCGATTTGGAGATGCCAGGCCCTGCCAAATGGCGTGGTGCAAGGGCGCTCGAAGCCGTTAAAAATGGCGAGGTTACTAGAGAAGAAATACAGAGAAACGCCGCTAATGTCCTCTACCTGGTTGAAAGGACCAAGGGTCTTGGAAGAACGACAGCGGAGCCTGAGGAGAAATCTCTTGATACTCAGGAGACTAGGGATTTGATCCGACGTGCTGGTGTAGAGGGATTGACGCTACTGAAGAACGAGGGAAATGTCCTACCAATCCGGCCGGACGACAAGAAAGTTGCACTCATCGGGCCGAATGTTAAGCGTGCGATTGCTGGAGGTGGAGGTAGTGCCAGCTTGAGACCCTACTATACGACAAGTCCGTTCGAGGGTATGTCAAAGCACGAGAACATCGAGATCCTCTACTCAAAAGGTTGTACAACGGATAAATGGCTCCCGCTTGCGTCGCCCTACTGCAAGACGCCATCCGGTGAGCAAGGCGTCATTCTGGAATACTACCACGGCGATCGCTTTAAAGGGCGGCCTGCATCAGTGCAACACAAGGTGTCTACCGACCTTTTCCTATGGGATTCGGCCCCGAAAGAGGTTCTCCCAGCGTACTCTTTCCGTGTAAAGACGGTCATTACACCAGAGACTAGCGGTCTCCACACCATCGGATTCTCCAGCGTTGGGCCTGGTACGCTATTTATTGATGGTGAGCTCTTCATCGACAACTGGAATTGGACCGAGAAGGGTGAAGCGATGTTCGACGGATCGGAAGATGTTCTAAGGCAGATCCAACTCGAAGCAGGAAAGCCCATCAATATCTTAGTAGAGAGCACCAACGAAATTCGACCAGCATCGAAGATATCCTTGGAAGGCCCGAAGCACCAATACGGTGGTTGCCGTCTAGGCTATGAAGAGGAGCCGAAAATCGATCTGCTCCAGGAAGCTTTTGATTGCGCCAAGGCCGCCGATGTGGCTATCGTTATCGTCGGACTCGATGCTGAGTGGGAGTCAGAAGGTTACGACAGACAAACGATGGATCTGCCCAAGGACGGCAGCCAGGATCGCCTAATTGAGGCTGTTCTCAAGGCGAACCCCAGGACAGTCGTCATCAACCAGTCTGGAACCCCCGTGACAATGCCATGGGCTGATGCTGTACCCGCCATCGCTCAAGCATGGTATCAAGGACAGGAGGCAGGTAATGCTCTGGCCGACGTTTTGTTCGGCCACGAAAACTTCAGTGGCAAACTCCCAGTTACATTCCCGAAGCGTCTTGAGGACAACCCGTCCTACCACAACTGGCCAGGTGAGAACCTCAAGGTCATATATGGAGAAGGTCTCTACATTGGTTATCGACATTATGAGAGGTCTCGCATTGCGCCGCAGTTCGCCTTCGGCCATGGACTGTCGTACACGTCGTTTGCATACAAGAAGCCGTCAATTAGCGGTACTGTTCTGTCGGAATCTAACTATCTTACGGTCTCCATTCCAATTATGAACAATGGATCCGTCGCTGGCGCCGAGGTTGTACAGGCCTACGTTAAGGACGTAAAGTCCCGCCTGCCGCGACCTGAAAAGGAGCTTGCAGCTTTCGCCAAGGTCGAACTACAGCCTGGGGAGACCAAGGTTGTCGAACTAAAGTTTGACAAATACTCTGTTGGTTACTATGATGTAAGCCTAGAGGCTTGGATTGCGGAAGAAGGTCACTTCATTGTATATATTGGTTCTTCGTCGGCAGACATCCGGTAAGCTACCCTCCAAACAAGCTTCTAATTTACAAAGACTGACATACTAACTAACATTGCAGATGCTCCATTCCATTCGAGGTTACAGAGCCGTTCACGTGGATATTCAAGTGATTTTTCTCTCCCAAAAAGTGAAGAAGGACAGGACGGGTTCTCGAGGAAACATATTTGTTAGACGGAAGATTCCCAGGTTATGGTTATACTTCATTTGGTTTCGGTCATTTACTTTTCGTTTATGATGCTATCTTATCTTCGTGTTTGAAAACTTCAATGTTCGAATTATGGGGTAAATGGGTTGCGACGACCATTTCCTTTCACTTATTATCCAAATATCTCCCGGGTGTAGTTTCGAATGCAAGTGAAACTTCCCCCAAGGTTTGGCTTGAGCAATACCCTAGTAGATAGCGATGTCCACACGACAGCAAGGACAGACGATATATGCCCGGCCAACCTCCTGGTATTGCCCTCTCTCCCGCTCCACGGTCCAACAACAACTACAAGCCGAAGGAATTTCCGGCACTACGACCCAAAGCTAGAGGCACGGAGGAATTCTTCGGGGTATATAACCACAGCCACATTAAGACCTACGGTAAGAAATCATGCATAGAAGATTATGAGAATACTCCCATGACGCCATCTAACCTAAGGCTTTTCTATGGCGTTTCATCACCTTAACCTTAGGGTTGTACTCCGGCAGTATTTTGTAGCCCCTTTAATTTGGCTCTATGAGGGCTTCCGCAGGGCTGGGGGTTCTGGGAGACTTTACCTGGGTCTCAGGAACCAGCGGACTAGAGTTCCGCTCCGCTCCGCTCCCCGCTGTAGAAACCGCCCGCTGAAACCCCTCACCACGTGATAGGGCGGAGACTCTTGAACAACATCCATCATTGAAGGCCAGAAGATGGACAACATCGCACCTGATTAATTTACTACAATGCCCACCGCGGGCGGGGACGGCGATGACGCGCTCTTACAGCGGTTGAACGCGCTAAAGAAATCAATTGTTCAATTGGATCCTTCAAAGAGGTACGCAAACTACCTGCATTCCAGAACAACTCCTTCAAAGCTATTTCTCAGTGCGATGGTAGAGCGGAAGGAGAACCGTCAAACTTACCTTGTCAAAACCTTAGCTTTCCGGCCGCGTCCACGGCTGCCGGTGAGACGGGAGACCCAGTATTTGATCTCACGTCCCGCTTCCGCAGTCTCGCGAATAAGGAACCCGTGGGCCCCGCGGCATTTGAGGAGGAGGATACACCTTGGAACCCTGAGGATGACCGGACGATCGAGGAGTTACTTGCTGAGATTGGTGGACCCGATGGTGGGGGCTTGGTGGATCCGGAGACGAAGGAGAAGGAGG
>JAJDMX020000324.1:0-46570 GCA_022345685.2 Nothomitra cinnamomea | reverse complement strand
TATTGAATCCCGCGATGGAATCGCCTAGAAACTGTTCCAAAACACGTGACTGTTCCATAACCCGTGTACAACGCCTATGCTTGTGTAATCGCTTACTCATCTAGACCGTTCCTCATCCTTTGCCTCATCCTTTGCCTCAACCGTGCCTCAACCGCGCCGCAGCCCTGCCGTGACCGCTATCGCAACCCCACTCGTGCGCCATCCCCATGTCGCAAGCGCCTTCGCGGAGAAAATTTTCGTGTACAGAGTGCAGCGACGAGCGTGTCTATCGACGGGATAACCTGAAGCGCCATAGAAACACACGTCACAGCAACATCTTCTTCTGCGATACATGCGGGGAAATATATCTCTCTAACGACGCATTGAAGCAACATATTGACGAGAGACACGTACATACGAAGCAACAACAGTTTCGGTGTGACATCTGTGGAATAGGTTGCTCGTCAGCCGCCGCAAGAAAGCGACATATTGATGAAATACATCATACGGAGGTACAACACCTTCTCTGTACCACCTGCAGGAGGCCTTTCAAACTAGCCAGGTACCTGAAGGATCACCAGCGCCGCTGCCAACTAGCGCTGGGCGGCCAGCCAACGGCTTCGTCAGAACCACTCAGATGGGATGAGTCAACTGGTAGTAATAAGAACTCTAAAGGCACTCAGTTGATCCATGTAACAAAGTGTGCATATTTCCTAAGGCATGATGAAAATTGCAATATCCTACTGACTATTTCAACAGGTCGCTTGGAGCCACAATCGTCTGCACACGAGATGAACTTACGGACGTTACAACATTCTGGCCAAATAGGGAGGAATTTTCTAATTTCCCAAAGCTATTGAGGGAGATTGTTGCTGCCTCCAAGGTTGACCCACATTTCGGAGTCTCCATTGTCAAGGTGCCTGAAGGCGGGTATGTTCGTCCTGGGCTAACCCTTATAACCGGAAACGGGCTTTGACTAGTTCACAGGTTGACTACTTCCGGAGCGGTTGAGTTTGCCACAAACACGAATAGGAAATGTCTTGAGTATTTCGAGCAAGAAGCGGAGATGGTACATTCAACCGATAACGGGACTTTTTCTATCCATCATGGTACGAAACAGCGAGTGACAACTGCAGGGTGGAAAAAGCTGGTGGCCAAGGTTAAGGGGCTTAACGGCGCTCTCGTCGACGACAAAAAGATGATGGAATTACTCCGCGGGGGGAAATTTAGATCAGTTTATGTAAGCAATGCGGACGGTTAGTCTCCGGCTAGATTACATGTCTGGTACTATGCGGTTGACCCAAATCAGCGAAAGAAACCTCAAAACTCTTCACAATGGACTCGATAGGATTGAGCCACCTCCCCGAAAATCAGCTCCATTACCTGGAGGTTGCCGGTATGTCGTCAGACTATATCTATCTTGGCACACCCGGCTCCATCTTTACAATCCATCTCGAGGACTACAACATACACTCATTCAACTACCTGAGAAGTGGAGAGCCTAAGCGATGGACCATTATTAATCCAAACTCTTGTTCCGCCTTTGAGAGTTTAATAAAAGGTACATATAGGATGACCTCCGAGTTACAAAAAGATGCTAATTCCGATAGAGACTTTCCCAGGACGGTCTGCCAATTGTTCCCAGTTCATGCGACACCAGAACTTGTATATCCTTCCGCAGATCTTGCAGAGCCGCGGCATCGACTATGTTGAGATCACGCAAACCCCGGGGGATATGCTAATACTGTTTCCGTTTGCATACCATCAGGGGTATAACATGGGGGTGAACATTGCCATTGCCAACAACTACGCCCTGCAGAGCGAAGAGTCCATATATGAGGCTGGCTATGTACCATGCCGTGATGAGTGTCATTCCGGCTCTCCACTAGTCTTGAAATTTCCGCTTAAACAGCAAAGAGGGCTCATGACGAGTTCCTAGGAGATGTCGACACACCTTTCACGACAGAGAGCCATGAAACGACCTTGTAGTACGCAAGAGGGTTCCGACATATACTAGGAGCGTCCCGCAACAGAAAGTAATTCCCGTTCGACAGTAACGAGGATCACCTGGAGTTCTCGGAAGTGGAATTTCAATACGGACACTACAGTGGGATGCAGAAGGTAAATAGATGCTTTCGCTTAGCTTTTGCTGGCAGGTGTCTATAAAATTTCCGTATGGTACTGTAGGTAAATTTGACATGGCCCGTCCGTTGTCGAAATTCGCATATCGATCCGCTTCCGCACTTTCACCTCTTCAGGAACAGCAGCAAGGTCGAGCCAACTACGGCGTGGCTTAGAGAGATGTGGTCTAGGACTTCTAGGAAAATTTACTTTTTGATTATTTATTTCAAAGAAATACTACTTGAGGACGTTACTTAAAATGTGGTTGCTGCAAAGAGACACATAATGTCCACAAATGAAATTCGTTGCATATTCTCAAGCTCTTCCACCTCATCTTGTTTCATCTCTTCCACTTTATTCAATGAACTATATCCCATCCTGCAGAAAGCCACGATTTTGTATCCGGGGCACTGAGACATTGCTGGCTGGCGCTCTGAGTTTCTGTCGCTTGCGTTGGGTGATTCCTAGTCGTTACAGTCGTGAGGGTAGATTGAGTCGGAACAACTGTTTCCGGTGAGGGTAGAACAGCAATTACCATTAAGGGAAAACAGTCTGGTGGTGACAAGCCGCAGTTCCTGTAATCTTCAGAACAATCACACCCTTGATAAAGAGGTACCCGGTAGATGCTATGTTCAAGTTCGCAAGGCAAGCAAGGGGGATTGAGCTTCTTGAGTATCGGCACGATATCTGGCAGGAACTTCTCGATCTGCAGAAGAAACTTCTCGATATTCGGCGGAAGCAGCTTCTTGAGTCCTGGTGGGAAAAGCCAGGAGGGAGGGTCGGGTATTTTGCAAATCGCGTTGAGGACTAGACTGCCGCAAATCTTAAGATAATCTTCAGACTTGTAACACAGCCTACAGAATGGCCCGCACAAATAGCACTCTTTGTACTGCGAACAAAGTTTGGCAAGGCATTACTCTGGACATTTGATAAGAATAAGATCAGTGACATTCTTCCCAAAATCGAGCGACTGAAAACACTGGTTATTCTTGCTCTAGATAAGGGCCATTGTGAACTCTCCAATGATCACCTGCTCTGTCCATTGACACACGTACTGATTACCTATAGTACACTGTTACGAGCAATCAAGGGTGGTACTACGGAAGTTGCAAAGGGGCTCACAGACCAAAAGAGACGAGATATCATGACCTGAATATCTACTCTGAATTTTTCTGCCAAATGGAATGGTTTCTTCGGCAGACGTCAAGAGGGAACTGGAGAGTGGCTATCGGAGGCTGATGCTTTCAAGAACTGACTGGATAGAATAGAGAGATCTCTGTGGTGTCCTGGACTCCGTATGATATTCTCATTTAACAGCTTTTACACTGTTGCTCTATACTAACAGGGCGCAGGCGGGTATGGGTGAAACTGTCCTCACATACGAGTATCATCCTGTATAACTACCGCGAATACAAGTACTAACCAGTAGGGTTCATAGATCAATTGTTATTGACTACCTCGAGAGGCCCATCGAACAAAAGGACGTCGCCATCACATACATCTACTGCAGCTATAAATAACAGGAGAATCTGATGCTTCATCTTGTCCAGAGGAACGCCATCGTCTCTGATGATATCGTGTCACTTTACCACCACCATATCAAGAAACGGATAGCTTGGGACCTGATTGGTCGCCTTGATCTCAACTTCCCGACGGCCGAGATGCTACTCCCGACATAAAGCAAAAGGCACCCGCTGGAAAAGAGCACACGACCTTGCTGTTCAGATACATTGCCCATCCTTTTGATGCCAGAGAAGCATCAGTCCATAGGAGGTTTTCTCGCCCCTGAATCGGCATCTGATTCTATAAATAGTCTCAACGAAAGTATGGATTCCCCTCGGACTGGTGACGCTTGAGTTAAACCATACCCTGCATTGCTCATCCATATCTTGGGCTAAATCATTTTCTGTGAAAAAGAATCCACCTCCAAATGCCCATCTCTTCTTAAGCTCCAAGAGTAGATGGAGAAGTATGTAAGTATTGACTAGTTGTCTTCGTATGTTTTCAGGTAGTTCAAGAGCTGCTCTGTCATCAGGGCCAAGAAGAATATCTCGCTCAAACATGATATTCAGGTGGATCCACTATTTGAGGCCGACTAAGGCCTGCGGGAGAAAGTAAGCGCTCCTGACTAGAATAGTCCCAGGAAACCTGACGCTGGCAACAACCCTCCCTGGTTAATCCCCTAGTAACTCTTTTTCGGGGCCCACTAGATCTTTATGATAGTTTGAGAGCTTGTCCCAGTCCATACAATCTGAGTTCTCTATCGACTTGTGATCACCATTAATCAACATGAACAAAGAAAATATAACTCAGTGGAGTTGGATGTCCTTGTCTGTGGAACCATAAATAATGTTTGGGTGAGAGAGCAGAATGCCCCAAGTGGAGCAGGGAGCTGGCACAGGTTTTCCAAATTTAACCTTATTTTGAAGCACGTATAAGCCTTTATGTCTGTAGTATAGTGACAAGAAACCCTTAAATCAATCACATTCTGCTTTGTCGTAACCCATTCATGAAAATGCTTGTGAAATCTAGAGACAACTAGTATATACTTTTTGTTATTCTCATCTGTCAGGAAAACAGCTGGCTAGGCCATATTTTTTCCTAATCCTTCACTCTAATAACACTTTAGGTCTAGGTCTAGATGCAAAAACCCAGTTCTTTAACCTGCTGCAGTATTCTCCACACTTTACGGATACGAAACCAGTCACCAATACTTGTCAGTGCATGCAGTAACAGTAAGAGCTCATAAAATAGAGTCTTGATATATTAGGGGTCCTAATATCCTGACAGGTAGAAACACTTTCATGATAGGGTGAAAACACTAAATCGACAGGTACATAATATAACGCTTCGGTAATAAAAATTTTTCTTTACTAGTTGATGCCTTCTCTCCTTTTCTCTTTCCTATACAACTATAATCTTGAATTGACAGTTACTAATATAATTGACAATAGCAAAGTCAAGACAATGAGCCTGTTACTACTCCCTGAACATATCTAATACTTAGGCTATAAAGCATTGCTTGATGGCCTGCAATTAAATGCAAGGTCCAATGACTATGCTGTGACTATTTGTCGCTCTAACCTAAAAGACCATACAATTTACTTCAAATACAACAAAGGAGGTATTTATAAGCCTTCTAAAAGCCTTAGAGATATATTTCGCCTGAAGGATACCGGGACCAGGCTAATTGATTACCCTTGGTCTGTCCGTGCCAATTTCAAGGATAAAGTCTGAACAGTTAAAGTTTGCAACAGAAACCAGAATCACAATGGTATGACAAGTAGCTATAGTCATTCTGTTTAGCGCCAAATGCTCTACGATGTTCAAATGCAAGTAAAAGCTCTATTAAACTCAGTTGCCAAACCTCATGAAATTCTCTCTGCAGTCTAACAAGCAACTATATTCTTCTTGCCCGCGACCTGTATAACGCCTAAAATATGTTTCGCCTAATGAATTTGGCCAGTAAAAGTCCTATGGAAGCTTTAATTGCTACTTTAAAAGAGGGAGAATTTCGATTTAACTGTTATATAGATGCTGTTAAACATGTTACTTATCTTTTCTTTGTACATCCTAAAAGCATAAAACTTCTCAAGAAATATCCAGATATTTTATTAATCAACTGCATCTACTCTACCAATAAGTTCAAAATGCCTCTTCTTAATATTGTTGAAACTACTTGCCTCAATACTAATTTTCATGCTACTTTCTGTTTTCTGGCAAAAGAAGAAGAAAGTGATTACATTTTAGTATTAGAACAGCTGAAAAAGCTGTTTGAACTTGGCACAGCAGTATGGCTATTGTGATAGACAGAAAGATAGCAGTTATCAACACTTGCTATCATATTTTTCTAGCCATAGCAGGACTTCTCTATTTATGGCACATAGAGAAGAATATTTTTACCTATGCTATTGAGGATTTTGAAGAAAGAGAAGAACAGAATGCATTTATGAAAGCATAAATGGATGTAATACACTCAGCAATAGAATAGCAATACAGGTACCAATGGACTGTATTTCAAGAGAAGTATAACCTTATTATTCTTGAACTTATCTAGTATATTAAGGATACTTGGATTGTTTTATGGAAAAGGTCAATTATTCAGCTATATATGGATTAGGTTCTGCACTTAGGAAATCAGGTTACCTCATAGGTAGAAGGTGCACATAGCACAGTTAAGTCTTACCTTCAGGTTTCAACTGGAAATCTAAAGATGGTTTATGACAACATTAGTCTTCTTTTAGCAAATCAACACATTGCTTATGAGGCTGGTTTAGCTACCAATAAATCACGGCTGCCTCACCATGCAACACATCTTCTACTCGCTCAACTTCTTGCCTGAGTTTCGCATTACGCATTAGGCAAGATATAGGATCAAAAATTTCGACTACCCAACCCTCAACTCCTTGCGCCATGCACTAATGCCTTTTGAAACTCGATGGGCATGCCTTGTGCACATGAAATTCAAGTTCTTTTAAGAGAAAACCTCACTCTTACACTTCAAGATGTGCACCCGCACTGGCATTTCTCGCCTCGGGCGCCAGATATCGCTCAACCACTTGTACTAGAGCCTGCAATAGCAGAGACTCGAGGACGGCCAGCAGCAACAGCAAAGGAACGGCGTCGTCCTCGCCCAAATCACGCAACAAGAGCTCGTCAACTTACCTCAACTCTTCGGGAGCTTTCTGCATTTGAACGAATTGAGACACCATTGGCCACCAGCCGCAGAACCCGGAATCAGCCTAGGGAGGCTCGAGACGGATAGGTTTCTTTGTATATACTATTTGCTACTTGCTTCTTACCCTAGATCAAAAAAAAAAACAAAAAAAAAAACACCCCCTTGGGGTGAACGAAAACTCCCTGTCGATCTAGTGTTTTCACCCTGTCGCGATAGTGGTTCTACCTGTCGGGATATCAGGACCCTATATCAGCTGCTGGGGGCCACTGCGATACATATTCCGCAGCCAACCGATTGTGGGCAGACCGGGCTGCCCCCCTAGATGGAAAGCATACATATCGAATCCGCTGTGGATTTGAGACGCAACTCGGGGCAAGTGGTTGAAGATTTTTGGGAGAATTAAAGTCTCTTCCCGTAGCCAGCAGTCCAAACTATCCTCTCCCGCAAAGCAACGAAAGACCTGGGCCGCATAAATTAGAAATCATCAGGTCCCCCCCTGACACCTTTAGCAAAGTCAGGTGGAGTCTCACACCAGACATCTTCAGGAGGCTTATAAGTACTGCACTTTGGTGACTAGCCTTGGGAGGAGCCGTGATACTGTTGATAAGCTTCTTTACCCTGACTGAGCATGAACAGCAATCACGCTTGTGTTCTGTATTTAGAGCATTGAACGGGACAGATTCTTGGTTGGCATACTAATTCTCGTCATTGTTTTCCCCATTGCCCTCACCATCGTTCTCGTCCCCGCCCACGTACTCGTTCTCGCCCTCGCCATCGCTTTCTCCCTCGCCGCCGTTCGCCCCCTCGACATCGCTCTCGCCACCGCTCTCGTCCTCCTCTTCGCTACCATTCTCCCACTGACCACCGCCCTCTGCGTTGCCCTGGGTGTCTTCGTCCATCTGGTAACCATCGGAATCACCAGCGGGTGAGGTAGTAAAAGAGTTGTCCTCCTCCTGATCCACACGAAGCTAAGTCCGATGCTTCTGTCTAAATGCCCGGATGTCCCCGCGATGGAGGTATAGTGCCTGGAGTCGCTCCTGCATGGTTCTTTGACTGAAATTGCTACCACGCATCTCCAAGGAGTCTGCGAGTTTCTGAAGGCACTGGTGGCATAAATTTTAAAAGCCCTCCTTGTTTCCACGGTGAAGCCACGGCAACCTTTGCCGCTTGTCTGCAACAGCAGACCGGAAAGCCGCACGACATGCGCATGTCCCGCTTCGGATGAGGCTTGGACTAGACATGGGAACACTGGCGGAAGACAAAGTGGAACTCCCAGCCATCTTCTCAGTCTTGCCATTCTGGATCTTCGTACGTGCTAGCGCCAATGCCGAGTCACGTCGCTAGTCGTCAGGACTGAAGAATTCCAGCTGCGTTCCGGTCTGAACTTGGTCCCTTCACGAAGTGCATCCATTCCACCGCCGTACGTAGTCTGTCGGCTAAGCAGGCTGAACTGCTTCAACGTGCCTCTGCCCCAGGCAGAAGGACACCACTCCGCTGGGAATGCTTGCGTGATTCGCACACCCCAAGCTTTCTCGATAGCATCCTCCTGTTTCTGCTTGTGGCAGGTAAGAGCCTCATGATGATCAATCATAGGCTGCACGTTCGCGGCAAAGCAAATTGTTTCCCCAAAAACATCAATATCCTGAAACTCACTACGCTGTTACGTACGACTCAGGAATATTCCGCTTCGCGAATGGGAGGGGCATATTCGCGAAAATTTAGTCCTAATTCCCGAATCGTATGTACGCTTCGGGAATTGTACGGACATTCTCTGCTGGGCAGAACATTCGGGAATGTTGTACCATTCACGAACTAGCTCCATGCAAGCCGGAGTAGTCTTGAACTTTACCGCTTTATAGGATAAACCCGCCATTCCCACTTCTATTTCCCAGCTTCCTCACTAGTGAGCAATGGCAGAATCCAGTACTGTAGCTGCCACACGCCCATCCACAGATACTCCTGCTATTGCAAGCTTCAATTTACTTGCGCAAGATGCATTTAACTTGTATTTGAGAGAGCGGCCAAACCAATTTCTCTTCACCTTAGAGAAAAAAATTAGATTTCATTAGCTAGCTGACCAATTCCGACTATAGGCCTACAAACCAGGTCCAGTCAAAGCAGAAATTCATAGCAAAAAAGGAGTATAGATGGGATACCAATAACCACAAACTCTATTGCATTGCAGAACTACCTAGCTATTTTAAAGATAGTGTATAATTCAAACTAACTCAAGCAGGTATTCACAGTACATTGGAAGCTATTAAAAATGACTACTATAGTATAACCCAAGATGAAATTGAGATATTACTTCAATACTGTCGAAACTGCCGAAAGAAGTCAGCCAATCGATCCTATAGACCTCTTTGTCTTATCATATCTACACACAATTTTAAGAGAGTACAGGTAGATTTGATAGATATATCTAATTATCTAGATAGAAAATACAAGTAAATTATGTATACAAAAGATTACTATAGTAAGTTTTCTCTTCTATAGCCATTAGAAAAAAAAGAAGCAGAAGGGGTAACACGGAACTTTCATTTTTGAATAGGTATATTCGGAGCACCAAAAATTGTTCAAATTGATAATAAGTCTAAATTTAAAGGTACATTTAAACTACTAACGACACAGTATGGCATTAAGCTTATTCATGATTGTCTATATAAGCAGAATAGTGGCGAAATGACACAAGTAGTGAAATGACATATATTTTACAAGGAGACACTACAACAATTCATCAACACCTGAATATTTCAATGTAGTCTGAAAATGCAGCAAAAAAGCTACAGACATAAAGGAGCAAATAATGCAAGCTATAGCTACAGTCTACACTGGTGCTGTTAAGAACCCTAGCCAGGCAGTGAAGCTCTATAGAGTTTATCGGAAGTCACTGAATCGACGACTAGCAGGTGGAAAAACATATGATATATTCCGTGAAAGGCAGTAAATCTTATTTGTAGTAAAAGAAACTATTTTAAGATGTTGGTATTTGCAGTTAACAGTTGCTGGATACTTATGTTCATATACAGTATTAAAAGAGATAGCAGAGGTTATCATGGCAAAACGGGTCGCAAAAATCAATGATGCAATAATAACTCTTGTACGATATCCTCTGATCAAATTACAGTAAGCTAAGTGCTTTATAATGCGACATTTAACTCTTAAGAATATGAGAAGCAAACAAATTGATTTAATGCATTGGACAGACTCAACTTCGGAAATATTAATGTTCTAGTTTTATATGTTTAAGGACACATTACTTTTGCAAAAAGTTAATATTAAGAATATTTACAATATAGATGGGACGGGATTTGGTATGGGAATTGAAGAGAGTTCAAGAGTAGTTATTAATAATGAATTGAGAACATGTTATAAGTTACAGCCTGAACGTCAAGAATGAGTTTCGGTGATTGAAGCTATTTGTGGCGATAGAAGCCGTTTACTATCATTTATTATCTTTAAGGCTGACAGAGTCAATTCTCAATAGATTTGAAGGAAATACCTGCCGACTGGTACTTTGATGCTAGCGGTAAAGGCTGGACTAGTAATGTCCATAGTTTAGAATAGCTTCGTTACATTTTTAAACCTTTAACTCAAGAGAAAGTTAATGAACAACCTCAAATTCTTGTTTGCAATGGCTATGACCATTACATATCTGGTAATTTCATTGGCCATTGCATGAGCAATAATATTGTTCTTTTGACTATGCCTCTACATTTATCACACTTAACATAACTACTAGACGTTGCTGTTTTTGGGCCATTAAAACAAGTTTTTGCAGCTGAGGCCAACCAGCTTACACAGACCGGAATTAGGCAGATTCAGAAAACTAAATAAGTAGAGCTTTACCAACTAGCTAGAATAACAGCTATATATTTTTCTAATGTATTAGCAGCTTAATTAGGTACCGAACTAAGTCTATTTAATCCTCAAAAAGTACTTAGTCGTATTCCTATCTCATCTGCACTCTCAACAACCATATTAAAGTTTATTACTATAGATGGTTTATTAGATATATTGCTTTTAGACAGTTCACTACCTGAAGGCACTACTTTATGCCTTTTTAATGCGGTTTTAAATGTACTGTCAGTAGTTTACAGCCATTGAGTGAGCCTACACAAAGATATATTAGACAACTAATTGAGACTTTAGAGTGACTTAAGGCTAAAAATTCAGTTCTTCACAAGGAAAAGGCTAACAAGGATACTGTTATACAAAAGTGACAGGCCATAAAGACTGGAAAGCGAGTTATTTTAAAAGATGTGATTCTGGTTTGTACAAATACTATTTGGAATAAGGTCATAGCTGCAGAGACCGAAAAGCTGGCAAATGTGCAGAAAAAAGGCAAGAAAAAAGTCTTATCTATTGTTGTTGAATCTTCTGATAATGAAGATGACTACCTTAAGGAGTCAGATAAGTTTGCTGTCGTGAACATCCCAAGCCTTACCTAGAACGCCATGGACACAAGATTGGTATTGGTACCATTAGACTAAATCACAGACCTGTGGGATTAAGGACAATGCATATGGCTCGGCAAGAATGAACCGAATACGGGAATGAACAGCACTTGCCATAGAGAAGTGGGGGCCAAAGCAAGGGTCTGCACAATCAGTATCCTTGGCGCTGAGAGTGTGACCCAGGGCAACTCAATAAATCATCTATACCCTAGTCAAGGCAGGGCCTCAGCCAGCTACATAACTACCAAGTGATCTGGCCAAGAAACGACCAGCCAACAAAGCTTACAATGACTTACAAACAAGAGACTGTTAGTTGTGAGCAAAGAACCAGAAGAGCTGAGGAATACTTGGCAGCTGAAGAACATGTCAGCTGGGTATAGTGGGCAGCTCAGGTATGGATGAAGAATTGTGAGTCACGACGACTTGAGTTTCATTAATGGACTTATTGTGAGTCAAATGTGAGTCATACTAAAGAAAGGACACTTCAAGTAATATGAGTCACCCGTTGGCAGGCAGTAAAAGAGATCAGTGAAGAGACAGTTGAAGTAAATCGTGGCTAGTAAGACATTCACGGCAAGTAAGACAAAATTTCTGAGCCTTCCTCCTAAAGCGGAAATCTTCACCCCTTTTCCCCCAGTAAACGTCTCAAAGCTATGGATCGTGAAGTCAACATCGGTAATGCTCTTGAAGTCTTTAAAGAAGGCAAGTTTCGTTCTCTATGAACCACTACCCGTGAATTTGGCATACTACCAGCCACTCTCAATCGTTGCTACAAAGGGGCTACTAGTCGTCGTGATGCCAATAAGCACAATCAGGTATGCAGTCCTGCTAAGGAGAAGGCCATTATCAACTAGTTACAGCGCTGCCAGAAGTAAGGACTTCCAATATGCCACGATATGCTTAGAGTAATGGCAGAATACATTATTGCGAAGCGAAACCTCATGAACTGGCATGATACACTTTCCACTAACTATCTAAGCCATACGTGGGACTCTAGATTTATTCAATAGTACCTGGATCTTTAGTCCATCATGTCTAAGCCTATTAATTGTGCTAGAACTGAAGGATGCATAAGAGAAGCATTCAAAAAATGGTCTAATATATACTGACATATACTATGAACTCACGGTGACGCCTTATGCAACATTTACAATATGGACAAGACTGGTTTCCAGACGGGGGATGGCACTAAATCCTACGTAATTATTGACAAGCGTTTAGGGACTAGTGGCTACGTAAATGAAGTATCCAAAACAGAGAATATCATAGTTATTGAATATGGATTGCCATGACCCGCGAAAGTGGTTAATCCAACAATGCTTTAGCCCTTATCTGGCTAAAGCAAGTCTTTAAGCCTAACACAATACAGAAGGCCAATGGTAGGCCTAGAATTTTAATCCTGGACGGTCATGGCAATCACCTTATGCCAGAATTCCTGGGCTATTGTGATGAGCGCAGAATTGTTGTGTTGTATCTGCTGCTGCACATGTCACACATCCTCCAGCCAATGGACCGAATATTCACTGCATATAAGCATTGGTTTTGCTATAAGGTAGACAGACATCTACGCCTAGGCCAAATTAAAGTTATAAAAGCATAATTCTTGAACATCCTACGTATTAGCAGGCCCAAAGGCTCGCTTTAATCAGACAGAAGGTGGGGTGATGCTGAGCCCCAATTTAAGCAATCACTAGCCATGTGCTACACAGGCTTTGAAGAGAGTAGTAAGCACATAAAACGCCTAGAAACGGCTCTTGAGAACTAGCATTATGAGATGTACTGTCCTTCCAGGGAGGAGCTGCAGTCAGCTCTTAATACGGTATACTGTCACTAAATTTTATAACCAAATTGCTCTAACGTATCTAACCACGACTTTGCGCTGTACACAGTTTTTGTGCGCTTAGCAAAGAGCCCACCCCACCATTTCAATTCAACAACAGTCTCAATTTTTGAGTGACTGACAAGCCGTAAAAAGTGTAAAGCATTGAAAATAGACTAAATAGCGTAATTCCAAATTTTTAGCACACAATTCAAAAAATTGAGTTATTTACAAACAAATTTGTTAATGTAGGCAAAAGACTACTTCCTTCCCCTGGGGTGTCGGTACAGCCACTAGTGTTTTTATTGCAGCCACCGGATCTGAGCAGCCACCGGCCACTCCACCATTGCCACACCAATGCAATTGCCTCGTCATGCATACATATGTATCTTTGGACCAATCCAATAGCTGTAGGTAACTCTACAACAATTACTTTAGTAAGTATATGCAGGTAGAAAATCTTTTCTTTTGCACTTTAACCTATATACAACACGAGAGACAAATCACCTCCACAGTCAGTATACAACTTACCTACTGCGATACTACAAAATCCTAACTTGTCAGCAAGTAACTCTTCACTTCAAAATTTCTGCCTCTTTCTCACTTCCAGAAGTCAAAGTCTTTTCTACATATAAGGGCTTGGTCAATTATCTCTGGCAACATGCAAAAGAGCATAGCTATATAATTATAATTGGAAAAAGCTAATATAATAAGAAAAGCATTATTAACAATTGCTTCCTTATATGCTTGAAAGGCTGAAAACCAAGAAACTGTGTGGCCAATTGCAAAAAGCCACTTGTAAGTCAAAAAATCGAGTGTTCATTTACTTGTAAAGTAGTCCTTCTTGAAATAGACAAGTAGAAACTTTCTATTATTAATACTACTCACAATCATTTAGCATAAAACTCAATTTTTCATCATAGCAATCGAAAGTTCTTTAAAGATATTCAGAAGCAAATTTCATTTATAATATATAGTAGCTCTGCTCTGAAAGAGATAGCTTTTGTCATTGCAATTAAAAACCTGAATGTGATAATCTGACTCCAATAAAATCTTATCTCTTTAGTTATTCTAGTATTTAAGTATACAGCAAGGCATTCTTAGATTGACTATGAGACAGATATGTTAGTCCCATATACTGAGATAGTGAAACAGTTCTAATGCAACTATATTAAAAGATATCTTGAGCAATGATTCTTGATACGAAGCTATATTACTAAACTAATAAGATATTTAGTGAAGAGGGAAGAAAAAATACTTTCCTTGAGATCTTAATGCTATATTTATAGTTACCTCCTCACTAATCTCTTGACTCCTGCCAATGAGCAACCTATACCACTTAATGTGTTCTTTGCTTGATATGACTCATACCAAGTTTAATAATGAAATCTGAGTCATCGTGACTTACAACTTCCTATCCATATCCAAGCTACCTACTATATCTAGCTAACATGTCTTTCAGCTGCCAAGTATTCTTTAACTCTCTTAATTCTTCTCTCACAACTAAAGATTCAACATCTGTAGGTCATGGTAATTCCTATTTGCTGATCATTTTCTGGTTAGGCTACTTAACAGTAGTGTAGCTAGTTGAGGTTGTTACCTTAACTAAGGTACAAATGATTTATTGAGTTGCCTCAAGTTACACTCTCAGCTCTAAGGGCTTTGATTATGCAAATCTCTATTTTATCTTTCTCTTATCTTCAACAAATACTATTTATCCTTGTATTCAGTTCATATCTGTAGCGTTTCTGATGAGGCTCAGGATGTTCATGACATCTTTACATATAGAATTTATTTATATTGATTACTTAACTCATGTAGTATGTCAATGAGGTCGATCTGTACTTATTTGAAGATATGGCTAACTTCAATAGGTTTCAAAGGTGCTTGGATATAAGAGGCTTTATTCAAGATACTTCAAGATACTTCAAGATATATATAATATAATGTTGAACAATCTACCCTACTTCCTTCTTATTTAAATTATAATACCTCTATTCAATAGAAGCAAACATCTTGTCATGTCCAGTATAGCTAAAATATAAATGCTTGCAAGCAATAGTTTTAAAAGCTATATCTTCCATAATAGCTTATCAGAAATTATTATAGCTATCTTCAGAATTACAATATAAGTGGCTATTAATAAAATGATAGTAATTCTGTGCTTTAGTCTACTAGTTATAATCTTGTTGATATCAGACTTATGGTTTAAATGAGCAAGCCAGATGCATAAGGCTTGGCATTTTGCATATGTTATACAGTGCTTGTTCATATGCTCAATATAGTAAACTCAAACCTCAAAGTTAATAGCTATATACTTAGTAAAAGACTATAAAGGTTTAAGAGTACTAAAGTTATTTGTAGTCATAATACTCTGTAGGTAATTATGTAAAGTAAAGACGTAAAGAAAGTAATCATGTAAAGTAAATATTACTTGATTTACTAATTCTATAAGCATACTTACAGGACTATATAAGCTGTAAGTTCAGCTACTATAGACTGATATTTACTATTGTTGCCAGTACTAGCATAAATAGCTTATACTGACACTGACAATGACAGTAAACATTAGTAATTTAATATTACTCTTTAATATTAGCTTTTGCAGTGACCTCAACACTCCAGCAAACTAATTTATTAGTCAATAAATGGTCTAGTAATATAGTACGTCCATTAACAAATAGACTAGAATAAATACTTTCGTAATTTTGTCTTATTATTTTAAAGAATAGTAACTATTTATTTTCATTACTGCCAAGATAAACAGAAGGGAAAGAAGTTAAGTTATCTAAATTCTGAGTTTATAAGTGTGTTCTTGAGATATTAAATGACTTTGCACTAAGTTTTCATGATTCTATAATATTGTTATATTATTTTGCAGCATATATATACATATTATTACTATTGTCTTACTTGTATCAAAATAAGCAATTCATGGAAAATATTCTTACTTATGACCTTTTAAAGCTAAGTACTTGAAACTTTATAAACTTATTTACAGATGTTTTGTAAAGCTTCTAATATGTTAATAAAGTTAAAAGCCTAAAATAGTAGGCTATGTAGTACCATGGTAATAGAGATTATATGCCATTATAGTTTATATGCTATTTTTGATTTCTTTCAATAAAATAAGCCTATGCTTCAAGCCTGCTAAATTAACTATGAGCTATGCACTAGAGGTTCTAATAAATCTCCAATGACTAGTTTATAGTCTGTCTTGTGTGAGTATATAGTGTTATTACCTTAGTGGCCTGCTAGTAAAAAACTGCAATACTGCTAATAAAGGTAGTATAATAGCACTAGCATACCTTATTTATTAATAACTACTTCCCTCGTGTGGTTTATTTATAACCCTCAGCTCTATCGTTAATGGTTATTGAGATTCTTATTTCTAAAACTCAATTTTAAGTAGTTTTAAACTAATATCTTGAGTTCGTAGCTAGTATATACCTCCAGACTGTATTGAAAACTTTTACCTTATACACTAGCTTGTCTAGAAGCTGCTATCATAGTGGTTTTGGAATTTTAGGTTATCTAAATAAGTTTATTGGAATAAAGAGAGTTTTTCACTAAGCCTTATTACCAGTACTATTACAATAAACACATCATAATATTAGCATCTATTATTGTGGAAATAAACTATACGTTATATATTACAGTATATATATCTTAGTTACCAAATCAGAAGTAGTTTAAATATTATAGATGAAATTGTAGAAAGATGGCACATAATTCGTGATGGTACATAATCCCTATTACGTTGGTATTTAGAGTAAGGTGATTTAAAAATATAGTATCACTTTTTGCCTTACTGTATTATTATGTCAGTTTTAAAGCTATGAACTTTTAATTTTCAGAAGCAATTTAAAATAGACTATATTATATACTACTATATAAAAATTTGAAAGTCTTTAGCTTTAAAAATAGTTGCTTTATATAGCTCAAAGTATTGTTATAACTTATCTTGCTTAGTGTGCAAAGACATTGTATATTACAAATTAATAGTCATTAACATTAAGAGAAAATCAAGTAATGCAAGTTAGTAAAGTTATATAAGTCAAAAATATATGACTTTAGATAAAGTAAAGAAAATAATTGAGTATAATAATTGCTTTGAAAGCATTATTAAAGGTATGAGTAGTAAAATAAAAGTTATTTAAACTTATATTTAAAGATGTTGCAAAAGCAATAAAGCTTTGTATAAAGTGACTAATAATAATTAAAAAAGCTAAAGTTTCTATAACAAATTTAGCTACAAGGTAATAATATTAGTCCCTAAATAGACATCTTAAAAATATATTCTATATAGCTTATAATCTTATATTGCTTAGACTGACCTTGTGAAATAAGAGAGAAAACTAACAATTGTAGTTTATTATTTAACATATTAAAAAACTTGTTAAATAGTTACTTCACTTATAAATAAGACTTTCTAGCTTAAAAAGTATATAAATCTAAAGGTTATTAATTTTAAGGCTCAAAAATAGTTTATTTTTAAAATTTTTAATTAATGGAATATAGAAAATTAATTAGTACTGAAAGTAACAAGTTTAAGGCATATAATTTACTCTGTAGAATCAATTTACAATAGAAATCATAGTTAATACTACCATATATAGTATAGTATAGTCATTGTGATTTGTGTCTATACATTGTTCGGAAGCAGTGTTGCCATTGGCATCAGTTATATCTAAGCATAATTATGCTCGGAAGTTTACTACCTGAACATTCTCAATGATACTTCTGAGAGCCTGAGCAATACCGGTATTAGTATATAAGGCTAGGTAAAACCTTATATAGAATAAGTAGGTAGTCGCTTTCAAATATAGTTGTTTCTTACCTAACTTTCACTCTCGTACTTAGTCGATTATATAACAGTCATAAAAGTACTTTTTAGCAAAACTATCTAAAGCAATACAGTACAGTCCTAACCCACCAACATAGCCTAGACTAATGTTGAAGAGATTCAGAAACACTATAGCCCCTTATACTGCCTAGCTACTCTGTTGGTTATTTATTCATTTTTTGAGCAAATTTAATTGAGTTTTGTTCAAGATCTCATGAATGTCCAGTATCCCATGTTCTACATCTATAGTGAGGTTTTCAAAAGGGAGTTGGATTTAACTATGTCCCGTTACTTACCGACCCCTGCTGTACATCAATGCACGTTCTCACGATACTTACGGCGCAGCCTTTTTCAAGTCAGCAACGTATCCCAGTTTTTCCCGTTGATCATTCACGACTCGCGCATACTCGAGCAGAATCCGTAGTGTATAGATCAGCATATCCTCCCGCCGCAGGACTTTCGCTGCCCACTCCTGCCCATCCGTCGCTATTTTCTGGGCCATTCGGTCGTGGCATTCAGCCTCTTGGATTGCTCCGTCTTCCCCTACTGTGGGGCGTCCAGCAAAGTACTCCAAGATCCCGTAGAGATCACCGTAACGATTATCAAAGGGAACTATGTGTTTCCAGGGGACCAAGCGCGCATCGAGCCACTCGTTGAACATAGTCGCCTTGATGGGCAGGGAGCCCGACTGCATGAACGACCGATATCGCCCACTGTAGCTGTTCCCGTCCACGTCCACCAAGTACTTGTAGTGGTATTGTTCCTCGAGGGGGACCTCCTCGACCTTATGAAAGTAAGGGTTGACGTACGGGCAGAAGTCGAGCTTTTCAGCAGGGAAGCATTCTAGGTTGGTGAAACCGACGTCGGTGAGGTTTTCGAGCCATTCACCTAGACTCGTCGCCTTGCGAGTCTTGTCCCTGGTAGTGCTGTTGCTGACGCTTGGCGGCAACACCCAGTTGAGGGGAGTTTCCTCCCCACGTTCCAGGCGGAGGACCTGAGTGGCGTTCAACATGGCCACTAGCCGATGACGATGGAATGCTCGCCAGTTTTCAACTTTGTGTCGTCCCCCCGAGGCGACACCACGCCAGATGAGCTTATCCTGCTTCTTCTGCCACGGAATTCCGTCCGCCTCCTTGAAGAACCGAGGATCCTTGGCCCAGTACATGGCCGCCGGCATAAGAAGTTCGTTGTTCGTCCTAAGCTTGGAACCGCCGAATATAGGAAAGAGGCGGGTCGACGTATGGGCAGAGCACGGTTCGACGAACGCCCCATGGAGGCCCTGCATATCCGGCTGATGGCAAATGGACGTGGACAACGAGTAGTTTGACACGTAGCCCTCGTAGGAGTGGTCGGCCGTGTTGTGCCAGTCAAAGATAGGCGGAGCAGAGAAGTCCGTTCGTACCTTTGCCTTTCGCGCTGGACTATCTGGGGGACACGCCAGTCGAGCGGCTGGAAAATGTGGTACTGCAGATAGTTCAGGCGAGTCAGTATTTCCTAGCACTAAGAAAAGCAGCTTGTTCATGTTTGCTCATTTCTGGTGCGCCAACTCACCGGTGTACGTCCAGTTGAACTCCTCATCAGGCGTCGCATCCAATTCCAGGTCTATGCTCAGTTCTAGTATCGTCAGCATGTGGTTTGCCAAATATCGAGAGATCCCGGCCATACTTGGGTATTCCTCTATCACATCTTCCTTGACCGGTATCTTTCTCTCCTCCACCGCTTTCTTCATGTATGCGTTCATATCCTCCCACGGTACCGTCAGCCTGGGCTCGTCCATTACATTCATCGCAATATCCATGTCCGGGAGATATTGACTGATGTTGCTGATGTGGTCCTGCCATAGGGGCATCCAGAAATGGAGGTCACCGTCACTGGAGATGCTTGTTGTCCCCCCACGAACGCGTATAATAGTTTTCTTCTCCTGACCGCGCACGTCACTGCGGAGCTGCTTGGGAGGAAGCGCCCATAGCGGTTCAACGTCGTGATAGATCTGGTCCCAGAATTCCTCGATGAAGATCGCTTTGTGTCTTTGCGCGAAATCGTACCAGACGTCAAAGCCCGGCGGCGGGTGTCGACCACGTCGCGCGCGGTACGCCTCGGCCGTGCTGTGGAGGTCGAAGGTCTCCGTAGCGACGAGACCGTTGAAAGCCGACTCGCCATTTTTGATCAGGTAGTCGATAGGATGTCGCGACTGCTCTGGAGGGGACCAGTCGGTCGATGAAGGGCGTGACGGGGTGGGATGCAACGAAGGAGTCAAGGGCTGGTGTCGGAGGTAGCCATTGCCGTAAAAATAGGCGGCGTAGATAAAGGTGGCGGCAGCCGCGAAGATGACTAAGTATCGCAGCCAGAGGAATGTGAACTGCGTCTGCCCGCCCAACATCTTTCGTCTCGTCTGTCGTGCCAAACAATATCAAATGTGTGAGCGACGGCGAGAGGCGACGTTCCAGTGGGAGTGATTCCGGCTGCCGCCCAACTGTGATGGACCCGACCGTCGGAAAAGGGAGAATTTTCAGGTTTCGGTTGGAATTGAAATTAATGGTGCATGTTGATATGTGGTTTACGCCGGTAAGTGTATATTGTGTCCTTGGTGCTTACATGTGTCGAGTGCTCGAAAGTACGCAGGGTTCGGACCCCCAACCAGTAAAATTGCAGGACGGCCATGCGCATGCTGGGGCAAGAAACCCGCCGAGGCTTAAGATTGACTGTCCTTTCAACGCCAAATTGACCAATGAACGAACGCCCAATCCTTACCGAGGATCCACAGAAATCTAGTCAAAAGCCCGAACGATTGAACTTTCATGGCAGTAGACCTATCATCCGAGTAACACGGCTATAACCGACCGCTCTTATAAGACATACCCACCTCCGCTCATACGCCACCGAATATACCACCTCAACCCTCGCACCAAAACTGCCGTTTACGAACCCCTCGCAACCGCCAAAACAGCCTCCTATCTCCCCGGCGAGTTGGGAAGGGAAGGGATTGTGAAGCTGGAGTTCACGATCTCGCCGATTGGGTGCGTGGGTATGAAGCTTGGGATGTGGGTTAGGAATAGTAGGAGGGATGTATGCGTTATTGAGGCTACGCAATCCGAGTATCCGTCCACTTGTTGCCAAGTGATATTCTGGAGGAAGGCTGATATAGTTTTACATTGCCTGTGAATCTGACGAAGAATACATAAGGGGAGAGTGAGGCAGAGCACTGACTAATATCCTATCACAGCGTTTTCCCGCAATCGCAAGAGCCTCGGAGCTATAACGCTTTCAATAATACGGTGGCCACAGCGCTCGTGCTGTGGCATCGTGGTGCCTAGGGTAAAGACACTCGTGGCGGTCGTGGCCAGTATGTATTGTTTTGCAATGTCATTATGCCAGTGCATTGGCGTATGACTAGGCGGCTCTGGGTTTCACCAAACCTTTAGAAAATTGACAGAGCTGAAAAACGTGACCCTTTCATCCTCCTAGTGTACATACAGAGTATACAGGCTTACTGATGCCTGTCGGTTCTGGCCCACCTTCTCAGTCACCAGGTAGTGTTCTAACCAGATTTACTCCCTTGGCAGCCATTACTGAGTTCTGGCACCCCAAATGTGTTCTTTTCCGCTAACCCTACGAAAAGCCCATATCGGGCCTTAAGGGAAGAAAGTCGGTGCATGTCTACTAACAACGCAATTTGAAGCTACTCACAGTGCGCGCTCTACTTTCGGGATAGCATTAGACAAAGGAACTGCGATGAATCATCCATTGGGAATGTCGATACTGCTGTCTCCATTGTGCAAAGCCTTGGCAGAACTTGTTGTGGCCGAGCACATACCTAACCGTCAAATTCCAATATTATTAAGGTAAATAGGCTATTGATAGGGCGAATTGGAGGTAAGGAATATTAACACATCCGTTGTTAGGAACGCCGGTTTCGCCATTTTCGAAATTTATTTCTTCCGCAGGCCCCAGAGTCTAACCCATCGTAACCCAATAATACTCGCCCCCGAGCCGCCAAGATCCATTAGGGTTCTTGTCCGTAATCCCGCTCCCTGAGGGGTTGTTGAGGCATTTGTTGATGGTATTCTCAGTCGCGCCGTAACTAAATAGAGTCTTAGCTCCGTCAGATGACGGCTTGACATAGTGAAGAGGAACCGGCCTACCAGTTCTTAAAGACCCCGCTAGGAACGCTTCTCTGAATCTCAATCGCCTGATCATTGCTAAATGGGAGGGACATCCGGCAAAAGTGATTTTTCCCAACAGCCTTGTCACTTGCGGCACACGCGTTATAGCCACATACTTGATCGCGGAGCTGCCACACGAAAGCAACTTTTGGGTAGGCGCCAGAGCCGCGTCCCCCGTCTCGTCCTTACTTTCATGGGCCCTCACCCTCACGGCCTGTATATTGTCTCGTCCACCCATGGTTGAGGTTCCATTTGGACGGCCGTGCTTCGGCTGGCGGGTTTTGTGATGACAGCTCCATGGGAAGGTGCGGCGACTCGTATTTGTCTCCTTACCGAACCTCCTTTCCACCGTACGGATATAGCAGGAGGCGAAGTCGCTATTATCGGCAGGGAGAGCCGATACGCTTTAAGATTTGAGGGTAGGGGAGGCGCGCTGCTGGTGGGTGTGAGGGGGAAAGTTGTCTGGTGATAATTCTGGGTGTTAACTTGGGGGTGAGAGGAGGCGGGAGGATTCAGGAGGACCGATAAGAAGCGGCAGAGTCCGGGAGTTTTACAGTCTGAACCCCCGGTCCGCCAACACCGTCCTCAGCAGCGGCGACTTCCCTGCAGTCGACCCAGCATGTCCTCGCTATCTTCTGCCCTCCATGCGGTCCTGACTCCATCTTCACCCGCACCTCTGAATTCTGGCACTGGTGCCGAGTAGCAAGTGAAGTGGGACATTTCTCTGCACTGTCCCCATCACTTTCAGCCTCCCCGGGCGGTTGTGCAGACAGAATAGAGGAAGAGGAGAATCGTGATGTAGAGGCCGCCGATGCGGCGAAATCTATATTAGGCGAACTGACGAAGTAAGCAGCAGTTACTAACCTCAATATTTTCGAAGCAAAAACCGCCCAGAATGTACACTGTACCGCAACCCAATTTTGTGCGAAAACATGGGCTTTGCTCAGCTCGAGGAGCGCTTTTAGAGCCGCGTTTCCGCACTCGGATGGAACTTCTAGTTCCTCGAATAATTGGGTGTGTTGCCTTGCCTTTTGACCCCGGATTTCACTTAGGATAGGAGTAAAAAACGTCAGGTGCGACAGTTTTCAGAAGGCTCTGTGCAAATGACGATATATGTGCCCCGTGACCACAAGTAAAATTTTCAAAGTAATGGACCATGAGAACAACATCCAGAATGCACTTCAAGCCTTTAAACTCGGCGAGTTTTTGTCCATTTGGGCTGCTAGTCGAACTTATGGAGTCCATCCCACTACTCTCATCCATCTAGTTAAAGGCTCTACCAGTGCTCAAAAGCACAACAAACCATGACAAGTATACAATGAGGTAGAAGAAAGGGCTATTTTTAGCAAGACCCAAGCCTGGCAAAAGTGTGGATTTCCTATACGTCATGATATGCTCAAGGCTACAGTGAATAATATCATTACATAGCGTTACATATTTTACTTACTGCTAGCGGCTATTATTAGCCTTATAAACGTACATAGATGACTTATAGACCTACCAATGGCTTGATTGCTCATTACTGCAACCCCTTAATCAGCTTACCAGTGGCACTCCGGTGCTTGCAGTAACTATCACATACACTAGCCATCACATTCAATATTACCTCACCCAGCTATTCCTTTGAAGTTCTAGACCCTAAAGGACTTCATTGCACTCAAGCATTACACAAATATGTCAAATATATGTCCTACTAATGATTTAAAGGCTGGCAAAATCTTTTGGTATAAAATTGACAACATTATAACTATTGTGATGACTAAGATGGTGATTTTTGAACTTGGGGTTACAGAGAGAAATGCTTTTTAGCTGAGCAGCAAGCTAATTATAGTAGAAAGCATAGGTGGATATCAGAGGACAAAGCTTTGACGGTAGGTAATGTAAAGTGTTGTAGATGGTGCCTGCAGTGTCACCAAGGGCATGGCGAGCTAGCATCGCTACTCAGCTTCAGCGAAGCTGATGGTTTAGCTTAGAGACCTACAATAACTATTTTGGGAAACTTGTTGCTGCAGGCGGCAACATATAAGAAGGCCAGAGCCTCTATCTAATGTTAATTAGCTGTTGCTCTTTAATATAGCCATTCTCTACCTATAACTAGCCTTCGTACAACTGTCCACCACAATATAAGGAAGAAGATAAAGGTATAAGAGAAGGGCCTCAGTAGACCTCAGGTCACACTAGCTACAAAAAACTCGCACAACTTCAAGCGCCCAGAAACTCCGAATATTCTAGAGGAGTCCTCAATCTACATCTCTGATAGTAATTCAAGCGATGTAAGTTTATGTATACCACTTGAGCCTCTTGAGCAATGTAAGTAGCAAAAAGTGTCGTATATGCCGTTACTGTCGCATCTGCTCTTTTTTACTCCAGTGGCTCGGTTTAGCAGGGTTTGCTCCATCCAAACTCCAGTAACCAGTCATGATTACCAACTACTAAGAAACGATGTATCATGGCATGGCTAGATATTCGACATTCGGCGGTCACATCTTGATTTTGACATCGGGAGTTTGCTTGCCAACTCTGTGAATCCTAATTAGGCGTGATAGTGAGACCATGTCGGATGGCGTGGCATATGTGTGGCGCCGGCCCTGGGCAGTGGGGGTACAAGAAAGGTTTTTTAAAGAGTTGTGCTATCGTGGTTGGAAGTAGTCAGTTTTCGAGTATTGGAGAGAAGCCGTAATGTTTGCACCACAAGCATAGGTATATAACTGTTCCGTGGCTACACAAACCATCAGTGTTCCTAATACATTCAGGTTCGGACCTGGACCTAAACTCCTTATTCAGATTCAGTTCGTGTTCAGTCTGGCATAGTGAACTGAATAGAGTATTTCAGTCCATACCTTTGAACTGGGCCAAACTGGACCTGAACATATCCGCTTAGCAACATGTTCATGCTTTGTTGGTGTAAGGTATATAAATCCCCCAAATTTTCCAAGATTTTCATTTCATTGTTATTATCTCATGAAAATGAATGAAAATATTGACTACTCTGAGTTCCTTTGCGATGTTGTCTTTACTCTAGGAAGTCGGTACAGCCACCGGTGTTTTTGGCACGGCTACCGTCTGCGCAGCCACCGCCTACCCCACCAACCACGAAGCAGCCTCACCATCGCCACGAGACCTGCATGCATATGCAGTGCAGTACGAAGAAAATTTGCGAGCCCTAATCTAGTCATGGTAGCCCACACTAATATCGCGGAAACTCTCCTTGCACAAACTTTCAAGTAGTTTATTTTACGATTGAGAGCGAAATCGTGTCTACATAATATTGAAATGTCAACCACATACACCCCACCTAATGAGAAGGTGTTTCCGACCTACGAGGAACTTCTAGCTTATGTTCGAGGTCATGCTAAAGAACATGCTTATACTGTGGTAACTGGAAGAAGCTGGCAAGGCAAAGGTAGAGAAATCAATACATGCAGTCTTGTATGTACCAAAGTGGGCATAGCATGAGATCGTGTTGTGGACTGAAAGAAACCCCTTATTAGTCAAAAGACAGAATGTCTATTTGAGTATAAAGCAATGGCTAATAAAGAACACGAGTGAAAATTAGTAGTTAAATTTCCAATTCATAATCACCTATTTGTGAATTCTATCTTCCATAATCAATACCGACAGTTTTCTCTCGTTGTTCAAGACCTAATTACATCAATAACTAAAGCACAGTCTTCTCTGAAAGAAATTGCTTCTGCTATTTCCATTATGCATCCCAATTAAATGTGAACAATACAGAATAACTATAACTTTTGATGCCAAATTAAAGCAGAATAACTTGACAGATAGTCTTTAATTGAAGCAATGCTTTACGAGCTCAGAAATATGAACTACAAATACAAATATTACCTTGACTCTGAGGGTTAGATTAAACTTCTGTTTTTTGCACAACTTGAGTCTCTTACACTATTGAAGCTTTATCCAGAGATTTTTCTTCTCAACTTTACTTATAAAACAAATCACTTTCAGATGCCTCTTCTGGATATTCTAGGTTTTATATCACTTAGCAAAACCTTTTATACTGCCTTTATCTTTCTTTCAGGTAAAACTGAAGAAGATTATACTTCAAGCGTAAAGATTCTTGAAGACATTATGCAGATAAGAGTAATCTCTGACCCTGAAGTTAAGGTAATATATAATGATACTGCATTAATGAATTCTATTACTATATTATTTCCTTGGACAGCAAACTTTCTCTGTACTTAGTATATCAATACCAATGTTTTAGTTTATAGTCAGAAATATGAAGTCTTTGAACCAGAATCTGATGAAGAAACCTTCTTTATCAATCAATGACAAATGGTTATTCAGTCTCAAACCACCAATGACTATAATCAGAATTAGCAAACATTTAAAATAACTTACTATGCTTATTCTAACTTAATTGGTTATTTAAAGAAGACTTAGTTAAATAATCATACTAGGAAGTTTATTCGTGCTTGAGCTGATTAGCATTTGCATTTTGATCATTGTAAAACTTCTCAAGCAGAAAGATCTCATTCAGTTATCAAGAATTACTTATAAGTCTTAACCAGAGATTTTTATACTGTTTTGCAAAAGCTTTCTATACTTTTAACAACTTGGTACAATGAATATCATACAACTATAGTTATAGCAAGAAATTGGACCCCACAATGCTTTCAGATTCCAATATTCAAGCCCTTAATTAGTTATATAACCTTATTTGCTTTATAGAGAGTATATGATCAGATGCAGATTCTTAAACAACTAATACTATACCATTTATGTTATCGGTCTAATATTGATTTTATGAGCATTTTGTGCTATCATATTATAGCAGAGCAAATTGTGCAAAATCAAGTTTAATACTTTCACAACTTTTACAAATCATAATACTTTAATCAACCTTTTGAAGACACAGTTTAGGTTGTTATTTGTTTAATTCTGAATCTTCAAGTAGTGAGAATGAAAGGTCAGCCAGCAAGGTCTCAAAATAAAATTGCAACTTTGTCTACAATCTGAAACTCATTTCATTTTGAGGTTATTAGATTTTCTGAGTTGGGCTGAAAGATTGAAAAGTAAACGAAAATCAAAGCACCTCATAAATATACTAGAACTGGACAAAAAAGAGACCTGAAGAATATTTTTGAAGAAAATACTGCAGATGGCTCTGAGGAGAACAGGTTGACAGAGCAGGAGTATCAGAATCTGGTTGTCACTAGAGTTAAAGTAATGCCTTTATGAGCTAATAAGTCAGAGTTTGCAAACTTGACCTGTACTACTCAAGCTTTCTCAGCAAGATATACTTTTTGCAGAAGAATAGGCAATGGAGAATTAAGTGGAGTACAGTAGAGTTGATTACTGGGACTTTGACCGAACCCGCGAGTTTGACCATGCCAAATTCAGAAGCAATGCTAGAATCTTCGACTCTCTATAAAATTTGCCCCAACAGAGCGACACCTCTGTAACTTTAATGGATCGTGAAGCCAATATCCGGAAGGCTCTCAATGACTTAAAAAGCCGGAAATACAAGTCCATTCGTGCTGCATCTCAAGACACAGGGGTCCTGTACCCTACTTTAATTTATCGCCTAAAGGGTGGCCAATCTTGTCGCGACTCACATGTAGCCTATCAGGCTTGTACTCCTGCTGAAGAGGAGGCCCTAACCCAGTGGATAAAGGAGTGGTACAGCTGTGGGTTTCCTATCCGACCTGAGGAGCTTAGAGACATGGCTCGGCACCTTATTCTTAGTCGCATCAACAGTTCTAGACGCAACACTATTTCGACATACCTTACTAGTCACAATTGGCCTTCCTGATTTATCAAGCAACATCCAGATCTCAAAGGACTGCTGGTAGAACCAATTGAAAAGCCAAGACATACTGCTTGTACACCAGAAACCTTTAAGGAGTAATTTGATCGATACCACAAAAACTTTGACAAATATAAGCCTACTTCACGCAATATATACAATATAGATGAGACTGGCTTCATACTTGGAGATAGCGAGAAGGCTTATGTTATTATAGATAAGCAACTAGAGTCAACTAGACGTCGAGTTAAGGCAAAAAAAGGCGAATTATTGACATCTATTGAATGTGCCTCTGCTACTGGCTATGCAATTCCACCAATGGTTATCTATAAAGGCGAATATCTACAACACCACTGGTTTGAACCAAGTGCGCCTAGAGATTGAGTAGTTGCAACAAGTCCAAAAGGCTGGACAAGCAATACTCTAGGACTTTGGTAGTTGCAAAACCACTTTGAACCATCAATACAGCCTTTAGATGATGGTTACCAGTTTCTAATTCTCGATGGACATGGAAGCCATGTAACGCCTAAGTTTCAGGACTTCTGCACAGCGAAACTGATTATTCTACTATGTTTACCACCTCATATATCACATATGTTACAGCCTTTGGACATCGTTATGTTTTCACCATTGAAACACTATTTTCACCAGGCAACAGAAAGGCGTCTCCAGCTTGGATGCTCTCAATTTCCGAAAACAGAGTTCCTTCATACTTACAGTAAAGTTCGCCCTCAGGCTATCACTAAGAAGAACATACAATCTGGCTTTTGCAAGGCCGGGCTTGTTTCATTTGAGCCTGATAAAGCGCTCAAGCGTTTACCTGCTCTACCATAGTCAGCATCGCCAAACGCAACGAATTCAGCCTTCCAGATAATTCCCCAAACTCCACGAAATCAGACTGACATCCAAAATTGTCTACAGGACCCAGGTTCTGTTGCAGTAAAAGCTGCAAAGAAGATCGCAAAAGCAGCTTTGACCTTCCATGTTAAAGCAACTATCGCCAAAGCTGAATGTGATAATTTACGGGCAGAAAGTAAAAAGATGCAAGAGGCAGTATCGCGAAAGTGCAAACGAGTGCCTGGAAAAGAGCCTCGTCGGGTTGGAGAAGTGTTAGACCTTTTGAGGGGGAGGGGGCAAGGTGCTAACAAGAGGCTGAGAACTCAAGCACGAGAACAAACTTACTGGAGTCCATCGCCATATCATGTTGAAATAGACCAGGAGGGGTTGGTAGAGCTTGAGGATAATGGTATTGGCGACTGTATCGTAGTAATCCCGCACTCTTCGTAGATAGTCAATAAAGTGGTTAAAGTCCCGGTTTTGGTCAAAGTCCCAGTGACCGACTCTAATATATACATAATATTTACGAATTTATTTTGTATTTAATAAATGCCTATAAATAGTTTACTGACCATATATCTATCATAGCAATGGTGAGGCTACTTTATGGTTGGTAAGGTAGGCAGTGACTGCAGACAGTGACTATACTAAAAATACCAGTGGCCATACTAACTCCCTTACTCTATTACTTTCAGGCCCACTTAATATACTATAGTGTTGCTCTTGCAATACCCCCAAACACTAAGCTGATACCTTTTTTTCTACTACTGTAATACCTAAGAAGCTTCTACTATGACACCTATAAAATAACATTCAACAGAAACTAAATAAAAACTATGTATATAGACATTTCAATTTGATTTCTTCCCTAATGCAGGCTGTATAAATCCAGCATGATTTCAAAAGTTATAGAGGATTGCTATTGCCCTTGTCATGCCTTGAAATTCTGGCATTAGAGATCAAAGAAATGAAGCCTTGCTATTAGATACTTAAAGGCAATATAGTTCTTTAGCTACAATTCTATCTTCCTCTATGTCATACCCTCTATCTAAAAGCCCATCTTCCTCTAATTTGTATTGTTTTTCTTTACTATTACATCTAGTTTTCCATACAGAAGCCTTCCGTTACATTTTTGCTTTAACAATAGGTAGAGAAACAAGTATCATTTTAGGTTTACTAACTTTTACTCTTCTTATTCTAAATAATAGTTAACTATAGTTCTTTAAACAAAATGAGATAAGATACACTTATTGAGATATTGACCAACTCAATTACTGTTTAACTTCAAAATGTGATGCATCCTGTCTTGTAGAACTTTCTGGTTATACAGTACTTGTAGTTAAATAACCTCAGATAACAACAATGAGAAAGTTTCAAAGTAATAACTTCATAGTAAGTAATCTTTCTGATCTTGTAAAATGTCAATGTTGATAGATATGTTGTAGTTGTAAAAATTCTCTAGATACTTCAAGTTCTTTCAGTCAATGTGTACATGGTAACTCAATAGACGAAAGAAAAAGTTTGTTATATTCAGGCTGGAAACTTGGAGATTGAAGTATTCTAAACTGTTTTAGAACTTTATAAAGTGCAAATGGTATAACCCAGCTAATCATATTAATAAAAAGAGAGATTTGAATGTTATAACCAGAATGAAGTTTTGATTTACCTAACTTGACTTCCAGTTTGGTATGTTAATTAAGTAATAAGTATTCTATGTTATCAAGAACTATTTTCAAGTCACCTGTAAATACTTGAAAATAGCTCTTTAGTGTATTGTATGTACCTTCAATACGAGAAGTAATATAGTAGCTAAAGTAAGTTATTTCATTTATCTAACAGTGTATCAGTTTGTAACAGTAAAGGTCAAGCCAAGTCTTTTTAATGTACATAAGAAGGGTAGGCCAAACGGCATATATATTCTGAATTCTATTCTATTTACAAGTGTAATTAGCTTTGGATCATGAATGTATAAGGTTGGCCCAAGCTGTAACAAACTTGTCTTTCTTCTCTTGACTAACTAGGCCAGGAAATTCAATACTTGCTTTTTCTTTAACATATTTTTCAATGTGCTAAGTATATAAAATACTACAAACAGAAGGAAAAACAACTTGAATTTCATTTATCAGAGCTAACTCCTAGTCTATGACCATTATGAATGATAAATTAAATTTAGGTTTAATCCAAATATCTCGAAGCTACTCCAATATCTATACATAATCTTTTTCTTTCTCTTGTATCATGAAAAGAAACAAATGTAAAATATAGTATTCATACTAGTAGATTCAATAATGTTTAAAAATGGTGACTTAAACCCACTAGTCTTGTATATATAATCAAGCAAGAAAATGTATAAATATTCTTGCAAAAGGAGAAGTAATTACAGATAAGCAAAAAAAAATATATGTAAGCTGCCTATTACTGTTCTATTTGTAAGAAAAGGTATAATGTAATTCTTTAAGTTAATTTACCATAACTTCTATTGGTGACCAGGCTTCTAAATTTGTAGAATAGAAGTTAGATTATAAGTTGTAAATATCTTTTGTAATTGTTTTAAACTCTTGGTAATAAAGAATACAAGTGATTTTCTTTGGTTTTGACCCTGAAACTAATATGCTTTCAACAAATATTTTAGTATATATAGGCAGAACTTGTTGGACAGGGTAAGCAGAAGATGTAAATGAAGACTTGTGATTATATTGGCTATAGCAAATAGTATAGGTCCAGCTTTCATGGTTCGGATTCACTTTAACCGAAAAGGGATATTTGGTTGACTGCGTTCCAGTAAGACATAGCTTTTTCAAGGGATATGGGTTTTGCATTTGATACTTGAAGCTATGATCGCATGCAAGGTAGGCCTTGTTGATAATTTTATATCTCTTCTTGGTATAGCACTTGATGATAGTATAGCCTTAAGTACGTGTATGCTGGTTGACATGTTGGATAAATAATTTGAGTAAGAGAAAGACTCTATTTATAAAGAGAAGAAGTAAAGGCATTGTCATGGTAAGTATATTAAAAGAAGAGAATGAAATTTTAGAAGATGAACTACTTATCTATATAGGTAGTATGTGTATTCGATTGCACAGCCAATTTTGGATAGGTGTTACTAGTAAAAAGATGATATTTCAATAATAAAGTAGAAGGTATCATATTAATATTCAAAGATGTTGCAATAGCAATACCTATATACTATCTACTATTTAATTTGAATCTGTTCTAGACTTATTACTAATGATAGTTGATTCCAGTCAACTAGACAATAGTACTCCATATATAACATCTACAGATTCTAAAGATAAATAGCTTTACTTAAAAAGAAAGAAGGTTACAAAATATTCATAGGTTTAGGTATATGGTTTTGAAGTTGAGAAAGGTGTAAACAAGTACTGAAAATACTTAAAATGTAATATACTCTAGCAAATATAAATTTCTCTGGCCAATTTGACAAAGGTAGACATAACTTTCTTGCTGGCACTACAAGAAATATGGCTAAATATTTCAAAAATGTAAATTGTTTCTACAAAGAAAGAAAGTCAAAGTGAAAACTTTTATTACAACTTTTTTACAATAGAGTACTGTTAGCTGGTCTCGAAAAACTCTCAATTAAATAATTTTATATTAGGTAGTTTATACTAGTCAGTTATTTTGTACTATTGAAAATCCATACTTATGTGCATTGCTTTAATATTAATAATACTTTTTGCATCGAATTCGAATTAAAGTTAAGGTTAGGTTAGACAAAATAGACTGTTAATATACATCATTTCTATTATTTTGATCATATTCTCATTTTCTTAGTCTGGGCATTTTGGTTTGAGAAAGATAATGATATTACTCTAATAGAAATACAGAACATAATAGTTGTATTGAACCAAAATGTTGGAAAAGAAAGTTTTGAAATGTGGAGAAAGATAGACCTATGAGGGAAAGCTTATAATATATGTATTTATATATGTAGTAGCTTTCAATAACAAAATAAATTCAAGAGTTTAAATATTAAGAAAATAGTAAAAAGAGAAAGTTTTATACAGTAGAACTTTGAATATGATATAGTTACAATAGCATTAGAAGTTTAAAGGATTATTAATATATTTTGTACTTAATACCCTAAGATAGCTGAAGATGTTCTTATCTCATCAAATTAGGAAGAACTTAAAGCTATAAAAGTTATACTAGAAACAATATTGAAACTTCAGGTTAAGTGTACTACAATAACAAAGATTACACCCATATTTAAATATCTTTCTAATGTCTATTAAAAGGTTATTTAGAAGTTTACATTAATAGGTAATGATTAACAATTGCATATTGTTATAGCTGCCAACCTTAATTTAGTGAAATTCAAAAAATACTATCAGATTATTAAAACTCTACTTGTATAATTATATTGCTGGAGTTATATTAGATCTATGTAGTAAGACTGAATTTTTGAAGTTTATATTTTAGATAGTAGAAGAAATAAGCAAAGGATTCTGTAACTGAATTATAAAAAACAATTTACTAAAGTTGTCCTCCTAGCAGTTCTACTTAACAGACTTCTACATTATTAAACCATAGTAAATTTACCTAGTAAAGAGTGTCAAAGAGGAAGTTTAATTCAGGGGATTAACTGGAACAGTACCTGATAATGCCAGTAGAGTCAGATTTACATGCAGCCTTGAAAATTAATTGGTAGTTACAGAAACACAAAATCTGGCCATAACTAACTTAGATGACTTTAGATATTCTCAGTAATTCTGACTCTGTTGGCGAATCTAGAAAGGCTCTTTTCGAGTGCAAAGTTGGTTGTAGTAGATAGACTTGCCAAGCTTAACTCTAAGAGTATGAATGCTTTTCAGTGCCTTGAATCCTGGGAGTGAGAAGAGGCATTCAATCACCAGAGGAGAAATTCCTCAATCTCACTGTATCCTAGTCTAAATTTAGAATCAATCATATTTCTGGACCTAAATTACCATGTTCAGGTCTGGGCCACCTGTTCAAACTGAACACAGCTGTTCAGTCTACCCCTACGAACTGAACCTGAACCGGCAGATTTGGAACACTGCAAACTATTCAGTACTGCGATTATGGTCACCCTGGATCTGTTTATAACAGAGGATGGGGCAGCTGCCGTGATACCCAGCTCACATCTTTAGGGCAATAAAAGGGAGCCTAGGAGGGAGGAGGCCGTGTCAGTTGTGATGGAGGAGAGGAGTATATGTTACTTCCTGGAGATGTTGTATCACAACGGGGGAGATAATCAGAGTCACAAGCAAAAGAGGGCGCTGACGGTGCAGTACTCCCAGCTGTGGGTAAGGCCTGTTGAGAATTTGATAGTTGCGGTTGAACCGAAGATGTTGGGGGTGATGGAGACAGAGTTGGGTAGGCTACAGCCAGGGCTAGGAGTCGACAGGTCTTTCTGGTACGCTATGGAGACAGTAATTATTGGTTGTGGTGCAAAATTGGGAAATTCAGGAACGCTCATGACTAATAGTAGCAGTAACTGAAAAAGTATCGAACTAGGTTACAATTAGTCTATGATTCTACCTAATTGCTAAAACTAATATTTACCGGCTATCGGTATTGCCACAGGCCTTTTGATAATACTACAGGCTCTTTAGTAGCCTGACAGGGTTAAGTTAAGCGACACATAAGACTTAGTTGAAGAACTCCATCAATTGAAAATGAAGAGATCTGCAACAAAAGTATCTCAATTGAAATAATTTCGTTCACTCTTGCAAAGCAGTCGCTTGTGCTTAGCTTCAATCATGGCTTTGAATTTAAAGCTAAAGCCGCAGACAGTGTCATAAGAAAACGTATCTTGACACACATAGAATTACTAGTGAGTGCAAGGTCCCACTAAATTTTAGTGAGTATTAAGCCCCACGTAGGTAGTGGGGTGCCTGTCGGCAGCTGCATCTCCATGAAAAGTTCGCCCATTTGCACGGGTGGATGCACGACAGTTACAGTATTAAAGAAGTAGTCAAATTGACTCAAGCAAACACCTACATTTAATATGCCCTCTAACTATCTTTTAAATGATTAAGACATTTCTTGCGACCTTTACAAGGCCTCGCGACGCTTTTGAGGTGGCTCGCTTAACTAGAGCCTGTGGCGCTACTAAAAGGCCTTTGGCATTACCAAAATGCCTGTGGCCTGCTAAACTGCCTGTGGCAATACCGATAGCCTATTTACCAACCGTACCAACACACGCAACTCTAGCAAAATCCTAACAAACGCCCGACAAGCTTATCATTCGTGATAGTCAGCCGTCTTCCTGGTCGACCTATAGTCAACCTGTATTCCCAAACTCGCAGCTAAGTTCCCCCCGGCCCAAAGATATTCCGGCTGAACCACCTCTCGTTCTCCCTGGCGTCCCTGTCCCACTGCAGGTATGTCTTAAGAATGTCCCCTCGCCTTCTCATCGCCCCGCACAAAGTTCCAATGGTTTAGATGTACATGATTTCGATTAATCGTACGTTGACATGATAAAACCCATCACCAAGAGTGTCTCGGATTGGTTGCTCTGGGGGGCAGGGGGCGGCTTGCTTCCGGGCAGTCGATTTCGGCCGTCGAATTCGGTGGCACTTGGGGGTAGTCGAATTCGCCTACCCGCAAAAGCCGGGGGTTTAGTGACCACCTTAACTAGCGAGTTCGCTGTCTCCCATTAACACCCCTCTGAGACCTGGCATGCTCAAGATACTGGATGGCGTTCGCAAATTTCCATTTAGCTCTTCAGCCACATGTGTGGGCTTATGAATACAAGTGTTGCTTTTATTCTTGCTTCGTTTCTCAAGATATCGTGGCCCTACACTTGCCTTCTGTAAATCTGGGTTAGAGGGTGTGCACATATGTCTACTTTAACTGAGTTTCGGCCTTCTCCCACCAGCGGCAGTGCTCTTTGCGGAACCAGCACACAATATATGAAATCTCATTGCCTTAGAATGCCTACAAGAAAAGGGGTCCTTCTTGACTACCTCGATCCAAAAAGGCATGTGTTTTCTGCGATTGTAAAGCGTCCATCAAGAATTGCAGTCCTAGTTAAGAAGAGTTGGCGGGGGATGGGTGTCGTGGTGCCCGTAGCGGTCGCTAGGTGGGGGCATTCAAACCCGACTGCCCGCAAGCGCCACCGTATTCAACGGCCGAAATCGACTGCCCGGAAGCAAGCCGGGTAGGGGGCGTCTGCGTCACTTTTGGTGTGGGAGAGAAGATACATTGCCTCTGATTCTGCGGCGCAGTATTCACAGCATGCGCCAAGTTAGGACGTAGGCGTTATATTTTGGGGGTTCGGTGCCGGATGACATGGTTCGTATGAGGTACTCAACACTGTGAGGCGTGCAAGAGTGATCAAAGGTAGTTAACTATAGTGCTTCCTACGACAGATGGAGGGGGTTTAGACCGGCCTTAAATCTTCCCACTATTCGGCCCTCCCTATCTTGCTGCCGGATTGGGGCGATTGTGCGAGAGGCGGCGTTGGGGCCGACATGCAGAACGGGTAATATGCCCACTGGAAAACCTCGTTCACTCGCCAAGAGGCATATGTTGCAGCTGTGTACGGAGTAACTAATATATGATGTTCCTCGCTTCTGATGTGTCTCACCAGCACAGCCACCACAACGGGGCTGAGCTCCCCACCGCCATCGCTAAATATTCGTTTCAACCTCAGCCCCATCACCAAACCTTCATACCGCACCTCTAAATGCCCACGCACCGCCATTTTGCCCAAGGCAAACATGTCCTTCGGCTTCTCCGTTGGCGACTTCATCGCCGTTGGGAAACTCATCGCTCAGATCATCACGTCTCTCAACTCGTCTCGCGGAAGCCGAGCCTCGTATCAAGAACTTCGGCGCGAGCTCTTGTCGCTCCAGGAAGCGCTCGAGCATGTCAATAACTTGACTCCCGCTACCTCGGGACAGCAACCGGGGATAAATGCGATAACATGCGCTGCGCTAATGTGTCGACACCCCCTCGAGGAGTTTCTGGGGAAGGCGGGGAAGTACGCTGGGAGTCTCGGGGAGGGAAACACAAAGGGCAAGATAAAGGACGCAGGAAGGAAGATGATGTGGGCGATGTGTATGGAAGGGGAGGTGCAGAAGTTGAGGTGTTATTTGAGTGCGCATGTGGGGAGTGTCAATATGCTGTTAATGTCGCAAGGGTTGGAGGCGATGAGTATCGCGGTTAGCAAAGGTGAAGAGGAGTATAAAGAGGTGTGTGGAAGACTAGAAGCGCAAGAACGGGTAGGGCTGGAGAGTAGAGAGGCGCTCGGGCGGTTAGAGGGGGGCGTTGGGGGGGAGGTTATTCCACGGTTGGTAGCTCTAGGGGAGGCGGCTGAGAGAGAAGAGGGGAATCGGAATGAGCTGCGCGAGAAGTTAGAGACCTCAAACATGGGTATAGTTCGTGTGGCATCAACCTTAGCCTCGCAGGGTCGAGTGGGTGAAGAGAACAGATCGGTGCTAGGACGATTGCTGGGAACGGTCAACAGAGAGCTCCTTCCGCAGCTCGTTTCACTCGTCGATATTGTGGGGAAGGTCTTGAAGTCGAACCTTCAGATCTATAATCTCGTTTTGAATTGGCAGACAGACTTGCCACGACCAGATCTTCGATATACATGGTTTCAGGACCCGGTGAAACTAGAAGATGCATTAGGAAGGGTTATCCCGGTGCCATCCGAGTACGGGTATGGAAAACTCGAGGCAATCATCAAGGACCAGTTTAAGGTTGGACCTGGGAGGCGGCAGGTTATGGATGGCGACTATGAGTTGTTCAATACAAGGAACAGCAAACAGGTTATTACGGACAGTGAGTGGACAGGTCTACTGCCGGGAATGAGCATTACGATGGCGATCATCGTGGGATCTTCTGGCTCAGAAGATCAATATTGCCCCATGCCTCACTGCATGTCTCCGATGTTGACACAAGCGCCAGGAGGCGGTAATATCTGGTAAGAGTGCTCCAGGTTCCTGACCCAACGGTAGAATATCGAGGGGATATCCGATGTGGCTAAGTAGCTATGAATTGGAAATAGTTCAAAATGTGGTGTTTGGTTCGAACAGACAACCAGGAAACGAAAGCGGGCCGTTCAGGTTGAGGAAGTCGAGGAAGAGCAAGGGGATGAAGAGGAAGAGGAAGGAGATAACCAGGCTCGGCATACTGCCAACCGACCACGAACTAAACGGCCGAGATCGGATCTTTCAACCACACTCCCGTCTGTCGACGATTCCGAGGCGTTCGAACTGTTTAAGAATGTCCGAATAGACAGCACGATGGAAGGGTCTCAGGATATCCAGAGACCGATGGATGCTATGGAGAAAGTCTTGAGCAAACTGAAAGCATATACACCGCACTCGTATCCTTTCCTAGAAAGGGCCAATAAAAGGGAGGCTCCAGGTTATGACCATGGTAACTATACTATCAGATACTACTTTCGTTATTCTACTAAAATGCCAACTTGTAGAACCTAACAGTTCATTTAGTAATCAGAAATCCTATGGACCTTGCTACAGTTACGACAAAGCTTATGCAGAGAGTCTACAAGTCGAAGCAAGAGTTTTTGGGCGATCTAAACCTGATATGGAGTAACTGCCTACGGTATTATGCTGACCCCGCCAGTCCTTTACGAAGACACGCCCTCGCCATGCGAAAGGAGACCGCGAGGCTTGTTCTAACAATACCCAATATTGTCACCAAAAGCATTGCAGAAGAAAATGATGATAGCAAGTCACATGGCAATGTCGGACTAGACCAGAAAAAACAAAGAGGTGTAAGTCTATCTACATAGACGATCGAGGCTGTTGCTGACGGGCTATATAGCTGGCCATGCCTCCTCGTAGGTGCCTCAGCTGCAATAGTTCAGGAACACCAGGATGGAGACCGGGGCCGGAGGTGCCCGGAACGCTGTGCAACGCCTGTGGTTTGCGTATGCCGCCTCCTCCCTAATTCGATATAAAATGCAGTTATTGACTTGCTGTGTCTCAGATTACGCTATACTCACACGCAACGCGAGACCGAGCCCACAAGTTGAACAGATTCCCCAAACTATGGAAGAGGTGGACCGCGGGAATGGGGTCGAGGATTTGGAGACTGCGTCTGAGGTCGACCAGATTGACTGGAATGAGTGGGATCGCCTCTTTCCGCCAGGCACAGATCTATATTCCGACTCACCGTCAATCAGAGGTATTGATCAATGCGTCAACCCAATCGTGAACTGAGTTGCACATTACTCAATGAGTAGACTTGACGACTAAGCTAGCTTATGGGACAAAATAATCGCATTTAACTCAACTGTAAGTACATTCTGTGACGATAAAGGGAAAAGTAGTAAAAATCAACAAGGTCGTAGGACAATACATAAGCCCTGTTATGGGGAATTTCCTGGTACATTAGTACCTGTTTTGATACTGGAACAAGTACAGCATGCAGGTAAGCCAGCAATAGAGCTTGTAGCCTGTTTCCAGCTGGTTATTTTAATACTTTCTGAGTTTATAGTAGTTAACTTTGACCTCTTTCTACCCTTTGATTTGCCTGAAGTATCATGTCTTATCATCTTACCTACTGCAGCATTCAAGGACAGTATATTATCAAATTCATTTTTAGGGATCTCTGTCTCAAGATCTATACCAACAGTCTTTTCAGACTAGAGGAGTTATAATACTTGGTAATTGTTTTTAAGTAATCCCCATTGAGTTTGAAGCTTGTAACTATTTCTGTATATCTTAAGGACTTGGCAAGAAATTCAAAAAGGGTCTATAGATTTTCAATTAGCCTTAAGAATCTTCAAAGTTACTATATTACCTTTCTTAAATACTATAAATAAGGTATAATACTCTTGTCAGGTAACTATTTCCTCTACAACTAGAAAGTTATTCTTCTTAACTTATTGCTCAAGCTTTATCAACTTATTATAATAGGCAGAAGACAGAAATACTAATAAAACTAGATTAATATTAAAAGTATTCTCCACTTCTAAGAGTTCAGTAAAAAGACTAATTTCAATAGCAGACTCTATAATATTCTTAAGTAATAAATAATCCTCTAGTGGATCATAAATGTAATTAAGATTACATAAAATTTCATCCTGAATAGCTTTTAAGCAAGTATTCTAATGAGTGGCCATACTTAGAAAAAGCTTTCATCTTGAGCATTAGTTTATCGATACATTGAATAGAGTTTGGCCAGTGAAAAGACTATCCTACTACTCAGTATTTATACTAAAATTAATATCCTATAAAGTTTTTAACTAGTCTATCTATTTTATCTTCAATTTCCAGAACCGAAGTTTTTATTTGACAATATTACTAAACTGCTTAACTATAACTTGACTTTGAGAATATTTAGAATAGCTATTAATTACTATAATACTATGATTCTTTATCAATATATAAAGAATACCCTTAAATTTACTTCTTTTTCCATATTAGAGAATATTTAGTATACTAGAGCATATGTTAGCATATGAAAAAATAAAGTTTAGATAAATGTTCTTACTCATTATGCTTAATCTATTTATAAATATTCTTAGTAACTTAAATAGCAAGCTTGAATTTTAAGGAGTAAAGTCATAAGTATCAATTAAAGTAATTCTTTATATGAAGAATCTATAGGTACTTATTGTCTAAGATAGCTCTAAAGTCAATTAAATTAATTTAAACTTGATCTATACATCTGTTGGAAATAATAGGGGTTAGTAAAAAGTAAGACTTATTAAGTCAATTCAAGGTATATATTATATAATAGTTAACTATTTATTTAATATTATCTTGTTTTATATTATAGAATTACTTTATAAGAAGCTAATATGTTGAGCAGATACTATGATACTAGTAGTTAATATGTATGCCAATAATATCAGATATATTTCACTTGTATAATACAAGATAGTTTAGATAATTTACTTAATATATAGTTAGTTTTTTGCCATTGCATAAGAGTAATTAAATAAAAGATATCTTTTGCCTATTGTATAAGGTAACTCTTTTAACTCAATGATATATTTATTTATCATTAAGAACAAAGTACCTGAAAGTAAAGTTGTTATCATTACTGTTTCATGTTCTCTTTAAAAGTTCCAAAAGATTTATTGTTTAGATATTGCAGCTAGTGGCAAATATTAACTTGTTTTATATTATTAAAAATATTCTTATTTATTTAAATAAGAGTTGATAAGTTTATCTAGTTAAAATACTTTTTATAGTTTATACTGCTAAATGCAAAGTAAGGGGTAATTTCAGTCATATTAAGAGATTAATTTAGGTTAAGGCCTTTAAAGTAGTTTTAGCTGTTAAAAGTCATTTAGGTTTTATTAATTGAGATTGAGGGAACTGCAGTAAGTAAAGATAATTACTTTAAAAGTATAAAGATTCTAAATTCACCAGAATTCTGGAAGTCTTTATGGATAATTGATCACTAGTTTAAATTAGCTCTTAATAGTATGTAAAGAAGTATCTTAATACAGATAATAAAGTCTAAACTTTGTATTTCTAGCAAATTTCATCTTAGTAGCATTTATAGCCATAGCTTATATAAAAATATATTAGTTAGAGAAGACCAAACCTAAGTAAGTGATTAAAACTTATAATAGTTATTGTCTATACAGGTTTTGCTGTAATTGCAAATACATAGTAAGTTAAATTTACCATTTACAGAAAAGTCAGTTTAGAGATAAGTCAACTTAGTTATCAAGTCTAATTATTAAGTAATGTATAACTTAGTTAATAACTAAGTTAACGTATTGATCAATACCTGACTTGATAAGTAAGTTAGAACATTTATATTCTGAACTAGTTATTAAATATATTAGTTAACAAACAGTATAGTTTATTTGTTAATAATATTAGCAACTTGATCAATAAAGTAGGTTTACTAAATACTTAATTAATTTATTAAAAGAAATTCTTGATTAACAGTTTCGGCTATAATAATATATATAGAATATATTACAAACTGCATTACCAGCTCAAGAATACTACAGTTAAACTAGAATCAAGTAAATATTCACTTTTTATAGAAAGTCTAAACTATTAGAATAATATGGACTTAAGTTTAACAATAATTAATATGAATATTCAAAGTTTACAAAATGCCAATAGTTCTTTTATTGTTGTTAAACTACTTATCTTAGACTTTTAGCTTAAGTTTAAATTGAGTTTAATCCTTTTTCAAGATTTTTTCATTGCTTGTCAATTTATAAAGTTCATTTTCATCACTACTATATTTATCCACCACTTATCTCTTTATATACCTTTTACCTCATACTTATATCTTAATATACTATAGATATAGAATATAGAATTTTGCATATTTACAAAATCTTATTTATTTTTATTTACTTCTATATAATATTACTTAATATTTAATTACAGGCTCAATTAATTTATCAAACTAGTAATTTAGGGCTCTCTAAAGATATTTATCACCTTTTTAAACTATAATAAATTCTCAAACATGTAGTGGATAACTGAGGGAAATATTGCAAAAATATAATTTAAATGCTATAAAATACTATTAGTTTCCATCCAATCTCTATTTGAATCTGTACTTAGTTTAACAACTGAAGTTATATCCTAAAAGCTACTTTTTTTATATCTTATATTATTTATTAAACTTTGATCGCAGAAGTAGTAAAAATAAGCTCTTTTTAGCCCTCTAAAATTTTCAAATTCAGATTTTCAGACTTTATAACTAAAATCAACTTATAAGTAACTAGTATCCCTTTAATTCAAACATATGAATGCTTCAGGTAACTATTTTAAATGTACTTACTTTGTTGCCATAAAATTGCACATATTTTCTCATAAGGCTGCTAAAGATGATAGCAAGTCTCAAAAACACAAAATTCTTGAAAACTCATTAATAATAGTTAAGAGAGAATTTGAACTTTATGGTATAAATATTATTTAACTTCAGAGTGATGGTTGTTATTAATTTATTAAGTATTGTGATTAGTGCCTATACACTGCCTAGGCTATAGCGATGCCAAAGATCAACTTAGCCAGGGACTCTCATCAGCTTTCCCAAAAGCCTAAGTACTGCTGGTAGTAATTTATAAACTAGTTAGAACCTTATGCAGAACTTTAGAAGATATCACTTTTTAATATGATTATTTTCTATTTGTAACTAGTCTCTATACAAGGCACATACTACAATATTAACATATCTAACTACAAGTTTGTATGGTACACAGAAGTTATATAGTAAGTAAGCTTACCTACCTCATAAATTTTAAGACACAACACAGTCAATTTTTGAGCGATTAATATGATCTAAAAAATGTAATATATAGTAGCTAAGCTAGAAAACTTAAATTCAAAAATTTAGTTTAAAATTTAAAGAGTTAAAATATCCACAAGCAAATTTGTTAATGTAAACAAAAATTTATTACTTTTTCTTAGAATATAACACTCTGATATTAAAAGGCCTTATTATACCTTTTACTATTAGTTAAGACTTTTTAAGCATCTTGTAAGATAGAAGTGCTACCCATTAAGTGAGCCATTTTGCCAAGCGAGCCAAATTTTCATTGCCTTCCTTAAACATACTATAGACAATTAATACCATACCCAAATTAACGATGTCAGGACTAAATAAAAAAGAATGCATAGTTCATTTGATGGAGAACTTTCAAGCTAAGAAATCCAGATCAATTGCAGTAGCTGCTAAGCATTGAGATGTCACTAAGTTCACTTTTGCTTATCGCATTCAAGGTCATCTATTAGTCTCAACCGTATATAAAGTTACTTACGCTATGTCCCCTGAGGAAGAACAGGCCCTAATTACATGAATCTGTTGCTGGTCTGCTAATAACTTTCCTGTTCACCATGATATTCTCTACAATATGGCTCAACACATCATATTTGTACAAGAGAGTATTGAGTGACACAAATTGACAACAGCAAAGCTTTTTGGCTATAACTGGCCTCACTACATTCTAAAATGACATAGTAACCTACAGTCTATTATTGTAAAACCACTAGAATATTCTAGACATAATACTTGTACACTAGAGAACTTAAAAGCTTAGTTTAATGTTTATCACAATATGGTTAACGAACACCATCTAGAGTTACATAATATCTATAATATTGATAAAACAGGATTTCACATTAGCTCTACAGCTAAAACCTATATTATTATTGATAAAGAATAAGAATCTACTAGGTATTTGAGCAAGGGTGCCTATGGTGAGGCTTTAACTATTATAGAATGTAAATGTGCAGACAGAATAACTATACCACCTTTTATTATCTTCAAGGGCAAAAACTTGCAAAGTACATGAATTTTAAACTTAGTACCTGATAACTGAATGGCTACCACATCACCTAAAGGCTGGACGAGTAATATTTTAGGCCTAAACTAGTTGAAACGAAACTTTGAGTTCAATACTTGAGCTAAAGCGAAAGAAAAGCACAGACTACTAATTCTTAATAGATATGATAGTCACTTAACTGCAGACTTTATATCTTTTTGTCAGGAGTCTTGTATTATTCTACTTTGTCTTCCAGCTCATACTTTTCATATACTGTAACTTTTAGACTTTTCGGTATTTGTACTTCTTAAACATTATTTTTATCACAAAATAGATAATTGCTTGAAACTTGGTGACATTTGCATTCCAAAGGCTGATTTTATGGGGATCTATACTAAATCACAGCTTAAAGCTCTGAACAAAAGAAATATCCTATCTGGCTTTGAGAAGGCTGGCCTTATTCCATTCAGTCCAGACTCTGTTATTTGTCAGCTATTAATCCGGCTTGATACCTCACTCAAACCAGTACCATTTACTACCTTTACTATACCTCATAACTCCAAAATGCTCACAGATACTATAGTTGAGCAAGCAAAATCAAGGAGAAGTGAAAGAGACTAAAAACTCATTACTACGAAAATCAATAAAGTAGCTTCCACTGCATTTACAGATCAGGTTATACTATCTGCAGATAATGATAATATATGCTCTCATAATCAGAAAAAGGATAAGAAAGTGAAAGAAAGTAAAAGAAAATAGTAGCTAATGGCAGTATTACGATAAGCAAAGCCTAGGAGTAAATTGTACCTTCAGTGCTATCTCCCCAAGACCCACAGCATGGGTCACCTATGCACAAAAACAAGCCCAAGCCCTCTCTCTAACTCCTAACAGCTCCAAAGACTTCAGTTCCACTTCAGAGTCAGATTCCGACAATGATATAAGCTGTTGTATTGTTATTAGGCCACTTTAGGCGACATTAGATCATTTCGACTTACTTGATAAAATGGCTTGGCTGATGAGTTCTACTTCTATATATAGGTCACGACTAGTATTTAATATATTAAATTCATTAATCATATTGATTCTTATAAAACTAAATTTTACTTCTAAAATTTCAGTATAGTAAAACTGCTATAAAGAATATAATTATTAATGAAATTCAAAGATATGTAATTTCAAGTATCTCTAAGCCTGGTAAATACTCTCTGATATTTAAGTAAAAATACAAGAATGAAACACTACTTTAAAGCTTGCTTAATCTTACTATTATATTACCTTATTCTATTACTATTTTTCAACACCATACATAAATAAATTAAACTATAAAAATTATACACTAAAAAGTTGTGGGTATATTCTACAATATCTTATTATTTCATGTAATTAGAAAAAATAGTTAAGATGTAGGACTATTGTGAAAGTAAGGCAATTTTCTTCAATTAACTCTTAACTGAAGTTAGGCCCTTACTTAATTAAATTCATGAGTAAAAATGCAGGTTTTTTGTAGGCCATTTGCATCTTTAAGATTATATACTACAATGAAATCACATATAAATAATTTATCTACTTAGCTCTACTTTACAATCTTCAAAAGTTTTATTTTATTTGAACTATGTTAAGGCTCTGATTTGAAGTGGTGAAAATAATTAATTTTAAGTATAAATAAATAGATTCAGTTTGCATAGCCAACGCTTTTGGCCTATTGCAGCTACTCTCTCTTGAAACTTACAAAATCCACTCTCCAACATCTTGCAGATGCTGTATTGGTTTATATAAGTCAAACACTTGACATAGCTCATGGTGTAGCATTTCTAAGGAGGGGGTCTAGAAATGGGGGGGTCGCTCTACAGGAACTATTGTCACACATGCAGCTTTAAAGCGCAGCCCTTGAAATTTTCAGGAACAATTTAGAATATACTGGATTTAAATATGCGCAAAAAATCGGGAGTCTCTAGCATACGAAATGGCTACCTCACAAGCTCAAAGTCTTGTTGTGGTCGTCCTCGCTTAGTGGGCAACTACCGTGTACCGCGCAAACTCGTGGTCGGATACGTTAAGTTTGAAACGAAAATTGAGCAAGCTCCCATGAATGCGCAAGATCCCGTGATTTACGTCTAATGCCTTCTACCACCGACCCTCGTCCCCCATTTTCGGAGCAAACTGTCATCGAATTCGAAAAGTTCGTCAACGGCCCTGCGCATAAGAATCGCACTCGCGTTGACTCTGCCAAACGTTTGGACTTTCGATACTAGCTTCGAAATCCCGACGAAAAGCCAACGGGCACAAAAGAGAATATCCACCTTCAGTATAATCGACGCAATCAAGCGTTGCGGTACTTCCTCTTGCGAGACGGTCAGCTCTTTTGAAAGCCCTTCAATAAAAATAACCTCGCGTGCCACGTTGTTTGCAACTAGAGTACATTACCGGGCTTTCGACAGCACCCGAGCTTTCGACACTTTGTGAAAACTAACGATACTAACACAATATAGATTGTAAAGCAGTTTCAGCGATTTTTGATGAATTATGTCAAGTAAATATAGTGCTTCTACACTGTAAAGGAAGCCACTGTTCAGTTGCATGGACTGGCAGGCAGGTGGGTAGTCCCCCCCCTCTAAAGCGCCTAAAGTACTCTGAAACCTGAACTTATCAACCTGACCACCCGGAATGACATCTGATGGCT
>JAJDMX020000323.1:0-46764 GCA_022345685.2 Nothomitra cinnamomea | reverse complement strand
CTGCTGGCCGCAGCATATAAGCCGGCTAGAATCCTATGTAGCAAGTAGTTAGCAGTCGCTCTTTAATATAGTTGTTCCTTACCTAGCTTTCGCCCTCATACACTCGATTCTACAACAGGGTAAAAATGGTAATCGCACAGGGTCGTGATATCACGCCATCGCCGAGAGTTTCTACTCCACTTTGGCATTATCTTCGTGCTAAACTTGTGGATTTCGAAGCCCCGAGATCCGGAGTCATGAGTCTCTTACCACCGTCTGAAGCTCCCGAATATCAAAGCCGGAAAGACCTAGAGGACGGTCTCCAAAGCCATGCGAAGGCTAATTTAAAAGATGGGATATGGACTTTCAAAGTACGAAATGCCGATCACAATCACAAAGCCACATCTACTGCTTTAGCCCATCCAATTCAACGTAGAGCACCTCCTGAAATCATTAAACAAGTTACAGACCTTACGATATCAGAATTAGCACCAAGAGAAATCGTTTCAACTATTCACACATCAACTGATCATCCTATTCTTGCATCTGATGTCTATAATATGCGGAAAACTGTTAGAGCGAAGAATCTCACTGGTAAAACCCTGATTGAAGCTTTGATTGATCAACTGTCTGGCAGCAATTACATTTCTGACTATAAAACTAACAATATTGGACGTGTAACTCATCTTTTCTTTGCTCATCCACGAAGTATTCAATTGTTCCAGCAGTTTCCAGATGTTATACTTCTTGACTGCACTTATAAGGCCAATTGCTTTAAACTTCCTTTATTAGTTATCGTTGGTACTACCTGCCTCCATACTACGTTTTATGTTGCCTTTTGTTTTCTTGTGAAAGAAGAAGAGATTATGTTTTGGCTTTAAAGCAGATGAAAAAGCTCTATCTTCCCGGCATAGTAACTTGAGTAATGGTAATGGATAGAGAGCTCTCATTACTCAATGCTGTCAAGTATGTTTACCCCAAGACAAGATGTTTTCTTTGCGCCTAGCATGTTCAGCAGAAAGTAAAGGAGCGTGAAGCCAATACGTTTGAAAAAGGTAAGACTGAAGATATCCTTGTGTTTGTGGAAGCTTGGAAATTGGTCATACAAAGTCGTACACAAGATGAATACTATGAGAACTGGAATGCTTTACAAGATAGTTATGGTGGCCGAGTACCTACGCTGGTACAATATATTAAGGAAATATGACCGGACCACTGGAAGAACTCTCTTGTTCATGCCGACATTGACCGGTTTCTGCATCTTGGAACAAAGACAACTTCATAGGTAGAAGGTGCACATGCGGTCTTGAAAAAATACCTTCAGGTATCAACGGGCAATTTAAAGCTTGTCTTCGATAAAATCAACCTCCTTTTGACTGGTCAACATCTTCAGTATGATGGCGATGTAGCCAGAAATCGTACAATTACACCACGTACATCCAGGACAGCTTTATATATACAGCTATTAGGACAGATATCCAACTATGCCCTTGGAAAGCTTTGGGGTCAACGTTTTCAGCTTACTTCACCAAATCCGCTACCTATCTGTCCAGGACGATTCACTTAGTCTATGGGACTGCCATGTGCTTATCAAATTCAGAAGCGGCTTCACGATAATGAGGTTCTAACGATGAAAGATATTCATCCGCATTGGCACTTTACTCCTCGCCTACCTCTCACCGTAATGCAACTCATTCTAGAGCCTGCTGTTGCAGCCGTGCGCGGCCGTCCAGCTACTTAGGAAGACCATACTCATGCTCGTCCTCTAAATTGAGCTGCTCGATCACGTCAAGCAGCATCATCAACAAGGCGAGAGCCGTCCTCTTTTGAACGTGTGAACTTACCTGTTCGTGCACGAACCCGGAGTGGCCTGAGGCGGGGGTGGGAAGATCAGATGGGCGGAGACAACTTAACTGCCTCGAGTTATGTATCTAGTTATTGTTTCGTTCAGTCGATAGTTTACCTGTGTCGCTACTAAATTTACCCTGTGCGGTTACCATTTTCACCCTGTGTCAATACCGGTACCCTTTATAAGGCACATCGATTAATATCTCACCTTCAAGGAAAAAAGTTTGATGGTGTGACATTGTGATTAGTAAGCGCCACCCCAAGCCTTCTGCTCCTCGGTGATTATGCTAAGCATATCAACTTGTCTTGCTCTATAATATTCTATGATTTTAATTTCATGTGGACAATTTTTAGTGCTGATCCGAAGCGGTGAAAACAGTCTCCCACAGGCACGCTGGATAAAAGAGCTCTCGGGGTTGAATTGCGGCGAACGGATACGGCACCTACACGCCAACTTACCAGTAGAGCACTCGCAAGAAAAAGCCCTTTTCCACGTCTGAAGGTCACATACGAAAATAGAGAACTTATGGAGATGAAGACCTAAATGGTATAGTTTATCATCTCTGCAAGGCTCATTGCCTGATGCCTTGTAATCCACTAACTAATAAAAGTACACGCTCCTGCTCACATCGCTCGCAGGAACAAATAGACTAGTTAATAAAGGAAAGACAAGATCGTAAACCACAAACATGACAACTCCAACTCATGCAAACATTCACCACAACATGATGTCATACAACAAGCTCCTTACTTCCAGCCCGAAACACAAGAAAATCCTCTCCTCCCTCCCTCACCCCTCTTCCACTCCACCAACATAGAATAGATAGAATACCACCCTACTCCGCATTACAATCCAGCGTCGCACCCGAACTATACGACAACACACACCCCAACCCCGTCTGCTGACAAACCGCCCCCCCACAATTCTCCTCGCAGCACTTCTCCGCCTTCCCATAATAAGCCTGCGCGACCTTCAGTATCGCAAACGTAGCCGTAACCCCAAATGCCCCCGAAAACCCCGCTAGGGGTTTCATACTCTTCACCAGCGGGAAAGGCTTAAAAGTACTCGTCCCCAACTTCCCCCCCGCAATCAGGGCGGTGAAGGATTTAACCAACGCGGCAGGGACGTCGGGGACACCGTTACACGTCTTGAAGGAGTCGCAGACGTCGAGGACGAGAGCGCCGGCAAAATAGACGATCCCTAGGGCGGCGATGAGGGGCGCGGCTTCGAAGCCGACGGCAGTGGCAACGACGAAAGAGTCAGCGACGTTGATGGCTGCGATGCCGATGGAGACGGCGTTGTAGAGCGCAGTAGCAGCCTCGATGGCTGCGAGTTGGTTCTTGAGACTCCCGATCTTGCTGCACGTCCCGTCGTCGCGCGGGGCGAGGCCCGTATTAGCGAGCGGATGAGAGAGGTCTTGAAAGGCCTCTTCACGGTCGCGGTCGGCCATGGAGATGACGGAGCCGTCCATGTCGAAGGTGCGTGGAGGGACGACGCCGTCGCAGTGGCCCTTCGCTATGAACTCCCTGCGAGTACACCCAGGGTATATCTCCACGAGATCCCCCGCACTATCGGCACGATGACGAAGTCTGCCAGCCGATTTATCGTACGTGAAAAACACCATGTTCAAAAACACAGCTTCGACCTTCTTCGCATTATTCAAGAAATAATTCTGCGCCCTTATCCTCTCCAACTGCTCTTCCGAATTCAATCGCTCCAGTACCCCCGGTAAAAACATCGGATTGTGAAATCCAAAGTACTCCCTCCCTCCCTCAAAGTGATCCGTCAGCCACGAGAACATCGATGCCGTGCTCTGGATCGAGTCTGGGCAATACGCGTAGCCCGCGTTTTTGGTGGAGAGGGTGTCCTTGAGGTAGGCCAGCATCGTGCTGTTTATGTAGCCCCGGTAGTCGGCGTACATTTGGTCTGTGTCGTTGTTGTAGAGACTCGAGCAGGTGGAATTCATGAGGCAACTTCCGGCTGCGAAGACGGAGGTTAAACGCGCGGTTTGGGATAACGCATCCGTCACATTATCGGCGCCGAAACCGTAGAATACTCGGTCTGAACCAGGGGCTCCGAGGTAGGTCTTGTCGGAGGAACATTGGTATTTTGGATCGAGGGAGGTGTCTTTGTAGAGCCGTCTGGAGACAGAGACGTTGTTCCAGCTGTTCCCGTAGAGCCATGGTCCTCCGCATCGGAGAGTGTTGCCTCGGTGGAAGCAGTAGGCTGTGGAGTAGAGTTCGTAGTCGCGAAGGACGCGGTCGTGCATGTGCCGGATGATGTAGGCGGTCGCTTTGTCGGTTAGTGGGCGGGGAGTTGGTGTGGCGTTTGGGTCGGCGTTGGCGGTGGGGATAGAGGTTATTCCCGGGGGGAGGGACATGCTGAGAGTGGGGGTTGCGTCGGTAGAGGTGTTGGTGCCGGTGGTGTTGGTGGAAGGATTGAGGGTGGGGAAGGAAGAGGGGAGCGTGGAGGTTGAGGTTGCAGTGTCGGTTGTTGTGCTGCTGATGAGAGAGAGTGGGTCATTCGGTGGAACTTCAATGTCGGTGTTCAGGTCAGGAGTGACGAGATGGAACGGGTTGGATGAGTTGTCAGCGGCTGTGGCTAGGCCGAGGGTTGATGAGAGGAGGAGGAGGTTCGTGAGAAGCATCTTGGTGGTGAACATGGCTAGAAAGAGATAATCCCGAAGGATTGCGAAATTGGAAAAGCGAACGCGCAGTTAGGTGAAATTCGTGACAAAACTTAGGCAGAAAACCATGCGTAAACTGCCGTAAACCAAGCCCTCTATTCCTTCCTTCGATAAAGGAGAACTTTCAGAACCTTCGTGACAAACGAGAAAGACTCCACTTATAGAAGGCCTCAGCACCCATCCCTGAATCCAGCCACTGCCTCCATTACGGCCGAGCGCACAAGCGTAGTCACACAGGCAGCAAAGCCCATCGCTTGGCGTATGCCCAACGTGGCTCATGCCGGTCCTACCGATAATCTGGATAATGTGCAGCCAATCATGGCCAGCCCTAATACTATTTCGATATTTAAGCTTATCTTGGCTCTCCAGATCGGTCCGTCTGAGTGGTTGACCCTGGGTTTCCGCCTCGCCAGAAACGGATCAGCCTTGCCCTCAACGCGAAACAAACGAGATATTCTGTACACAGCCTTGTACTCCTGCACTCTGGCAAGCCCCAGGTAACCATACTATCACCGAAGCTGAGTTAGTTGGGTTCTAACAACGCAAATTAACCGCATACTCCCGTGTGATCCTGCCGATGCTTCGAGGCCCTTAGGCGAGAATTACTTGCAAAAGTCTTACTTTGCTAGCCTGTGGAAACTTGCTTCGTGTTTCCCTCCCTTCTCCCAGTTATTATTGGCGGGGCGCAGTTCCCGCCCAGTCTTTTCGGGAAGATACTTTTCGCCAAGCGGGCCAAGATACCTTCAGCCCCAAGCCACCTAATAGAGAACGATTTTGCATGCGGAATTTGCGACGGCGGTGGAATTAATTATCCGTCTTACTGAGTTTGTCTGAGATTTATCTGTCCAGCAGATAGGTTTTGCTGAGGAAACTGTCCGTCTCACTGTTTGAGGGGGTCGTGTGGAGATTGGCTGGCGTTTCTGCGACTTCCTTCCACGCTTGTTGTAATCTGATCGTCATTTTTTTGATCGACGGTCACGCGCCCATTGTAAGTACACAGAAGTGAGGGTATATTTCATTTTAGGGGAAAAGAGCGGAAAAATCACGGAGGCAAATTTAAATATTCCTTAAAACCATGTAGAATATGTTACTCGGTATTCTACTCTTGTTTAAGTCGATTGAAAGTCACGTGATTATAATCAAATTTTCACGAGTGCAACGACGTTCTATTATGAAACAATATTGCCGTGACAGGCTACCATGAAGCACGGTAACAGCTCAGCCGAATTTCCATAATATCTTTCGCTCATTTTTAGTCGGCTCCTGTTGTCGAGTAAGATGGTGAGTCTTCCGTCACATGACTCAGCCATCTCGGTATTTGTGCAGCACCACTTGGGCCGGTGTCTCCTCACTTCAAACCATCAACTCAATCACAATGGCTGGTCTTAACCTCAGCACTCTAGCCACCGAAATTGTAATCGCCATCGTCGAAAAACTAGTAGAGAAGAGTACAAACCCTCCAGGCAAGAAGCAAAACCTCGTCAACCTCTGCCTGGTCTCTCGCAAATTCCTTCTCATCACCCAGCCCATCCTTTACAGGACCGTCTCTTTCCCTCCCTACTTTGACCAAGAGCTAGGCCGGATCACGTTTCCTCATGTTTCAATCAGGAAGTTCCTCCGCGCGCTCATCGTCAACCCTGAACTCGCCAAGTACGTCACACGGCTAAAACTCTGCTGGGATGGAGAAGAAATGGATAAACCTGAGAGCGGATGGGTATACCGGCGCGTTCCGGAAGTGAAGTGTGCAAACTCAAACTGCCCGAACAAGCTAGAAGAGCAGTATAGGTTTCATAGTGCGGTTTCGAAGGTCCTAGAGATGGCCAACCGCCTTCAGTCGCTTGTCCTCATGCCAAACTACTGGTTCAGGAACTCTGTACTTTCTGCAGCCACCAGCGGCAAGTGGAGGCCGGATTGCACATTACTACCTCGTGGTTTCCATGGGTTGAGGTACCTTGAGCTTGGGAACGGTTTGGAGCGCGACTTGGACAGTATGTTAATTCCTTGGGGTTCGGGATCTTCTCTCCCCGCGACAGTTACTCTAGCCTTCTTCTTCATCCCTGGACTAGAAACACTCCGCCTGATGAAGATACATGCCGCGGGAAATGATTTCCTTTGGGAGGATTACGATGCAGCAAAGTATCACGGCACATCTACGGTTACAGATCTTTGGATCGGCAATTGTGAGATGAACGCAGCGATGCTTGAGAACATATTGCGTCTCCCTCAATCCCTTAAGCGGCTTGGGTTGCATGAATATGACGGGTTTATACCAAGTCAAGTTAGGAGGGCGCTTGAGGTCGTTCAGTCATCTCTTGAGGAACTGCACATCACCGAGTTTATTGTTCCAGAGGACCGACGGGATTTATTCGGCTCGTTACAAGACTTTACAGCGCTAAAAGTCCTGCGAACATGTATCTCCCTACTCCTAGGACCCACGACTTCCGAACGCATGGTAGATCTTCTACCCCCTCAACTTGAGAAACTTCACCTATCCCAGTCGTCAACATCGCCGATAAACGACTCTGCGAAATTCTGCGTGACAGGCAGCCTCCGCTCGCTGTCATCACTCACATCAGTCCGACTTCCGGCCTCCAGACTGCGCTACGAGACCCTACCACAACCTCCACTATCCGAACTCCTCCCCCCCCAGATCTCGGAACTCTTCTTAACAGGGACGCAACACATCTTCCCCATGTCCCTCCTTCCCTTCCCCAACCTAAAAAGAGTCACCATCCCCGCCCTCAACTTCACATCAGCCAGCCCCCTCACAATCCAAAACCTCGACCTCCGCTCCTCCAGCTTCAGACACCCAATCTCGAGACCCGAGGCCATCGCCCATCAAAACCTCGACTCCTCCCCCGCCACCCCATACACCATTGCCCTCCTCCACTCCCTTCCAAAATTCACCTCCCTAACGTCCCTCCGCTTCCCCGCGCACTTTCTCCTTAACCCAACTGCCAACCCCTCCTTCCCACCCACCCTCCAAACCCTCGTTCTCGCAACCTCCGGCTTCGACTCCTCTCACCCATCTCTCCTACCTACCCACCCCCTCTTGAAATCGACCCTCCACTCACTCCCCACTCTCCTCACCCTCATCGCCCCACTCCACCTCCTCCTCCCTGCCCCCCTATCCCACGATCCCACAGCCCTTCCATCCCTCCTCCCCCACACGCTCACAGAACTCAAACTTCTCGACACCCTCACAACCAGCTCCTTCTCCCGGCTCCATCCCCCATTCCCAGCCTCCCAACTAATCCACCTCACCGCTCTCGCGACCCACAAAACCACAGCGCACACCAGACTGCGAACCGTGGTATACGAACTCAACCCTATAGGAACGTGGATGACGGCGTTGGGAGGGTACCCGGTTAGGGGGGAGGAGGTGGAGAGGGTGAGGAGGATTTGTGAGGAGCACGGGGTGAGTGTTAGGGGGGTGTGGGATTTAGGGCCTGCGTGGGCGGAGAGGTTTTTGGTTGATGCGGGGGGACGGTGGCACGGGTGGTTGGAGTGGGGAGGTGAGAGGGGGAGGTTTTAGGTGTGGGATTGTGGTCGATGGCTCTGTTTTGCGTAATTAAGCCCTTCCTGTCTCCAATGGTTTTAATGGGTGGGATTTGTGTGCGTTTTATTTCTCTTGGCGGGTTGGCGGTGTCGACTCGTCCGATATCTATAGTATAGCGTAACTAGATGATGTGGGTGCGCCGCACTGCTTGTTAATGGCGCTCATCGCATCACGCATCTCACTCTCCAAACTCCCCCCCATCATCAACCTCATACGTCTCCCTCTCCTCGCTACAACAATCAACCGACTCCCACTCTCCCTTCGGCCAAAGCTTAACCACCTCCTCCGCAACCGGTCTCTCCCCCGGCTCAGCCATCAACATCATCCTCACAACCCCCCACCCAAACGCACTTGCCCTCTCCCCCTCTTCCTCCAACCAACCAATCCACTCCCCCACCTCCCCTAAATTCGCCCAAAAACTCTCCCCCCCATCCCCACCCACCCTGCACTCCACAAAATCCTCCAACTGCCTCCCCTGCCTAACAGTCCCCACCTCCGCAAACACGGCCCCCAACGAAAAAACATCCGCCGCCCTCCCCCAATTCTCCCAATTCTTCACCTCCGGCGCCACATACACTGGTGTATATGCATGCGGACCTACATCCTGACTCTGACCCTGATCCGAAAAATCCCTCGAGATGCCAAAGTCAGCTAGATACACGAACCAGGTTCCCTCGGGATCCATTCTCCTCTGCCTGACTAGGATATTCTTCGGTTTGATGTCCATATGCTTGACGTTCTTTGCATGGATATACGCCAGTGCATTCGCCAGACAAACCGGAAAGCGCGTTAAGGCCACCTCAAAATCGCGACGTGGACCGATACTCGAGAACCAGGTCTCACACTCGTCCATAAAGTCCGCGAGGTTATACTTCGCAGCGGGATACAGCAAGATAGCCAGCGTGCGGCCCTGGAGGTACGTCCCAACCAGCTGCACCAGATGCGGGTGCGCCAGTTTCTGCAGGACCGCTACTTCGCGCAACACCCACTCCGGGCTCAATTTCCGAGTCGTCTGCACGCTTTTCCGCGCGAGGACCACACGACGACAACGTACTGCGTCGACGATTGTGGGGCCTGAGGAGCCGATAGTGTGGAGGTGTGTTAGGGGAGGTGAACCGGGGAGGAGAGCAGGGTCGGGGGGGTGGTTGGGGCGCGTGTATTCGACGTGCATGCCGTGGCCGGACCAGTCTTTTTCGTCGAGGAGGGAGGGGAGGAGGGAGAGGGAGGTTAGGCGTTGGATGTGGAGGGTCGGTGGGGGGGCGGGGGGTTTGGCGCCGTGGGTGGTGTCGGCTGTGAGGTAGGTTCTTGCGAGGGAGGGGGCAGTGAGGTAGGTTCGTGGGATGGAGGGTGAGGTCGTGGTGGTTATGACTGTGGGTGCTGTTTCGAGGCCGGGAGGTTGGTGGGAGGTTGGTGGGGTTGTTTGGGAGTGACCTTCTTGTGCGTTAGGGAGGGATGATAGGATGGAGTCGGCTGTTGTGGTTTTGCTGTTGTCATCGTTGAGGTCTGGGGAGGCGATGGCTTCATCCAGAGTGCCATCCACCGGCTGCACAGGCGGCTCGGGGTCAACTGCAAGACGACTTCGTTCCCGATGACAAGTTGTCAATTCCGATACATCTACCTTATCTCCCTCCTTTACGCCCAGCTGCGCCATTGTCCTTTGATCCGTCTCCCACACCTTCAATTCACCGATCGAAAATGATCTCCTGTCCCGAGGATCTCTAGGTCCCAGATACTTAAATGAGTTAATTGTTATCCTCATCCAGGACACTGTCTCCCCGGGCCTGATAAAAAAGTGGAAAATCAGATGTCCGTTCATCCATACCGGTAACTTCAGACTCCCAATGGGAGGTGAGAGTGTCATGGGCGTCTGGAAGGTGAGTTTCAAAGGTTTGCCCAAGAAGCCGGTGGGTGCGTTGCGAGGATCATTATCCTCCCAGTCTCGAATCCCACGGAAGGAGGCGATTTGCGCGGTGCTGCCGCCTTCTTTAAAATCACAGGCAGATTCACGGGTGAACCAGGCCCAGGTTGGTGGCTTATGGGTCTCTTCTTTTTCTGAGCCATTTTTGAAACACAGTTGAATGGCGGTCCCGATAAGGTGGAACCGCAGGTCTGGGGCAAGGTGGAGGAGAGACAGGATCACGGACGCAATGGATGTGGTTTTGGGGGCGATAAACGTTTGGATTATCCCTGCCTTTCTGCAGTATTCACCCTGTTCCATGCGGACGACCATCTCGCTATCCTTGGATGGGGATGGGCCGTCTGATGTTTGCTCTCGTAGCTGGTCCTCAGAGTGACGAGACATGGTAATCCGAGTGCCGTCCTTGATGCCGAGGGACAGCAGTGGCAGTTTCCGGTCGGATGGCTGAAGCAGGATCCCGCCGATGTGGAAATACTGGTCATCCTTGTCAATGCTAGTGAAGGAGTCGACCGTCTCCGCTAGCTTGTCGAATGTATCCTCTGGTTTGACAAAAATGTCAAAGACTAGTTTGTCGTGATATACAATGGGCAGCCGCAAACTCCCAGGCCTTGGAGTCGGGAGCAGCCACTTCTCAAATGTAAGCTCAAGCCCCTCCCGTCCAATGAATTTGGGGATGTCCGAGTCGAATTCCCCCTCCTGCAAGGATCTCGTCGCGACTAGCTGAACGGGGTTGATCTCATCAACTTCCCAGCTTCTCACAAACCAGCAATCAAGGCCTTCTTTCCCATCTTTAAACCTCAGTTTAACCACATTCTCAAAGAGCTCGTGGCCAATACTTCCGGCTAGCCGGCTAAGACACATGACAACCTCCTCAACGTTATAGTCGCTCGAACAAGTCAGGATCTGCGCGTAACTGTAGCCTCGATCCATTTTCACCTGCCTCAAGCTGTTAAGTGAGAGATAGGTCTCATCTAGTACCTTGGCCTCTTTAACGGGAACTAGATAACCTAAACCTTTGTAGTCCTCCATTACTGACCGGTAGAACGCCACCCGTCGACTGATCCACATGTCTAGGTTGAAATTGGGGAGGGTAAGGATACGGTCTGCCCAGGACATGGTGAAGGTTGAAGTCTCCTGCTCTGCCTTTTGAGAGACTTCACTGGGCTCCAGTCTGTCAGTCAGCCCGAGATCGAGGATCATAGCTAATACAGATGACTACTGCCTCGTTACTTACCTCTCTAGCCCGCCGAACGCAGTGATTGTTGACTCTCCTTCCATGCCGTCAGTTCGTGACATTGCTAGATTGGACAGAATAAAGGCTAGTTCCTAGTTAGCCGTTCACTTCAGATCGCGATGTTGTGGGGAAATTTTCAGGTCTTGGCGGGGCCGCTTCCGCCAGCGCAGAAACCCTAACCCAAGCAAGGCAAGTTATTTATAGATATGGTAACGAAGGAAAACTGAGATACATAATACATCCGAACAGAGACCTGGAGCAAATGGAATTAGAAGTCGGATTTTCAAGTGAAAAGATATAGCTTCTAGCTGTTACGATAATACAAAATTATCGCGTTGCAAGATTATTGTAAATAAGTTAAATGCGTTCGAAACACGCTTCAACCTTCAACGTGCGCCCTTTGCAGCACTCATTCACATTAAATTCAAGACAGATCTTTTTGAAGAAGTTGCTAGGATTCTCTCACTTGTGCACTGGCATATGCTAAGTCGTCATATTATCCCTCACCCGTAGAACCCCGACTTCGCGCAATCAAAACTTCGTGGAGTTTGCTAGTCACATCTCGGTGGTAAGAGGACCGCACGAGTCTGTTCCGATTATGATATTTACTAGGACATTAAGCATTCCCAATATCCCCACGCACATCAGCAAACGACGTCAATTCGCTCCACATATCTCTTCCCGTCGCGTTAACCACTCATTGTACTTGATTGTGAACTCATCATTACTTTTCCTTATCCAGTCTCCCACCCAAGCAAACAGAGCCTCCGAAACAAAACTCCAACCTACCAATCAACCCCACAAAGGTATATCGCCCAAAATAACAACGCCTTCTAAACCCAAGCTAAAAACAGCATAACCAACCGCCCCCAAACGCCACCCAGATATGAGGCACAAACCCGCGCCCACCCGTGCCCACCGCTCACCCCAAAACCACAAACCCAACAAACACCACCCCAAAAGCCCACACAAGCCCACCAAGTCTCATCCCAACCCTCCTACCCTCACCAGTCAGAAGATTCGGGTTATACGACGGCGTCGGCGTCGAGGTCGTGCTCGATATCGTAACTACCACCTCCGAAGCACTCACCCTACCACTCGCGCTCACGATCACAGCGAGGGTCTGTGTGCCTGGTGGGAGGGTTGTCGGAATTGTGAATGTCGCTAGGGTGGATGTAGTGCCACTAGCACCGGCAGTCGCTGAGGAACCGGAACCCCCGCCGGGGTTCACTAAGCCCGCGATATTCTGAATCGCGTTTAGGATATCATTCGCGAAGTCGATTTTCTCCCCGGTAGTGGATATCGCCCCGTTCTTCCCGCCCCCATTCCCGGCGCTGTCTCCGCTCCCACCCGCACCACTGCCGCCGCTGCCAGGAAAAGCGCCAGGTGGCTCGGAAGACCCTGAACTATCGGACCCTGAACTTCCATCCGTTTTGCCGCCCGCACTACTTCCACCTCCACTACTACCGGACCTGCCGCCAAAGGGGGGTTCGGCGGGGATATCTGGAATTGGGTCAGGGTGCGGGACGTCGATTGGTTTGGGGATTGGGATGAAGCCGCGGAGGTGGATGTGGATGCTGGGTGGATTGTGAACTGCATGGATGGGTTAGAGGGATGTCGGTATAGATGTGAGAGGTTTGGGGAGGGGAGGTGTGGGCGTACAGCTGCATATTGGGTCTACGCAGTCTGGGGTTCGGGGGTTATTAGCGGAGTGATCTACGTAGGTAAGAAAGAGTTCGTTAGAATATATCCGTAAATCGCTTCCAGCTTCACGAAGAGAATAGGAGATATCGTGCTTACCAGATCTTGAGTCTCGTGAATCGGTACTGATGGAGTCGGTGGATGAGAGCGGGCTAGCCGTCGCGCTTCGGGAGAGCGAACTCGCGACTCCTCCAGCGACGACCAGATATTTCAACAGTCGTCGCATTTTCGGTATTTCGACAGATATACGTATAAAGTCCTCCACCATCCCATCTGAGCAGATGAGAAGAGAAGAGCCGTTTGTTGAGAGAAGAAGAAAGAAGGACACACAATCCTCACTCGCCACGCCTTGCGGGATTCCCAACCATGCGGCGTGCCTAGCGTTACAAGCCTCGTTCGCGTCGTATGCATATACTCAAACCCCCATCCTACAGGATGACCCCCCCTAGTAAATTCCGCGCCGCGTGTTTGAGCCTTGCTGGGGTTGAAGAAAAGCTCCGTGTTGTGAGTCAGCTGCTGTTTGGGTGTTTGTGGCTATGCGTGGATCCCGCGCCAAGAATAGATAAGCTGGGATGTTGGGGTTTGAGAGGGGATTGGAAGGTTGGTTTGTCCATTAAATACGAGTGAAAGCTAGAATTGCGCGTTGCTGGGCGATTCTACACTCTTGCTGTATGTGAAGGAGTGAAGTTGAGTTTCTGTGCCGTTGTCGTGCGTGTTTCAAGTGTGCATGTGGTTTACAGCCACGGCTCTGGGAACTCGGGCGGTTACATAATCAGCTTGTGGCCTCACTGAGACTCTTTTTCACGAATATTCGATCACACAAAAACTCAACGATATTCAAGCAAATAAAGAAAGACACGAGAAATTACCCAGGCAAGTTTATTAAAGCCTTTCCTATACCTCGTACCTCGTAGCAAAACGAAGAATTTTTGGCGAGTGTTGCAGGAGTATGACAGGACATCGTGTCAGTGCACCGCCCAGCCGCGTTAAGAATTTTTAGTTACCACGCCACCCAGGCACAGATGCTCGAAAATATACCAGTACACGTTTCAGTGCTAGGGGCCGAGATATATTATTTCCAGGGTCTAGAATTTATCAATATCTCCATGGTATAGGGCGAGAAATGCGCTTGCTTGGATGTGGCATGTTGAATCGCTGAGGATTGGTAGTTGATTTACAAGATACAAGAAAAGAAATGTTGGGAGGAAACCACCAGAAATCCGGCGGCCCGGAGGTTGCTGCTCTCGCTAAATGCTACAAAATGACAAAGGCATATACTGGACCCAACCACCCACTTCCTAGCACTTCAAATCAATGTTGATGGAACTTGATATGAATCACCGAAATAACCATCAAGCCGAGTCTACACAGAAGCTCTAAAGGCAATTGTTTCGAGGTGCTTGGGAATCAATCACCACCCAAATGTAAGTGGCGTGATATTTTTTTTCCTCGATAAAGCAGCGGCTTTAAAATAGTATACAAGCGGCCGACTGCGACTAAGTTATCCTGAACTTTCTGAACGAAACCCGAAAAAATACCTCCACTGTATCCCGTCACCACTTTATCGGAGATTCTCTCCTTCAACATCTTTTTCTTGCCGGTGTACTGTCTTCCACTCTGTCCCTTAGCCCGCTTCGGACTATAGATGCCGGACAAGTCACCGACCGGATCGGGATATCCTCCAATTTTGAGAAAGTAAACAATAATCCCTCCAGTACTTTTCTGCAGCGATCGCCAGCACAGCCAGGCCTCTTATTCATAGCCCAGAGTATTATAAATTCCCAAGGCCAGCTTTCGTACTCGCAATTTTAACCCAAAAATATCGCTCCGAAACACTCCCGAAGAGAATAGAAAGGGGTATAACAGCTTAAAAAACTCCAAGCCAACTTCTTCTATCGATTCAAAATAAGAAGGTCCCATTCCCTAAGAATACCGTAGAAAGAAAATATATACTTACAACGAGGAGCTTTTAATAAGCCACTCATACGAAAAGCAAGGAAAATATCGCCAGGACAACCACAAAAAGCCTGGAAGTGGCGCTTATTTGTGGCGCGGAGTTGGGGATTATATTACTCAAATCGACGGTAGGTGTTGGTGTGGATGTGGGTGTGGGTGTGGGGGTGTTTGTGGCGGTCTTGGTAACCGTCTTTGTTGCAAAACTAAAACTGGGAGACAGAGTGGCGTAGACCGTAAGTGTCGTTGTTGCGAGATGGTTACACGTCTGCGTCGCATTGATAAAAATTGTCATGTTGCAAGGATATATTCCGCTGGGGGTCGCGTTCAGTGGTGCGGTCGGTTCGACGGGATCGAAAGCAACGGCGGTAGGCGGCGGGATGTTGTCGTTCACACCCTCAACGATGTCCTTTCCCTCTCCGACCTTTTTAGGGATTGTGTAGTGAGGTTTGTGTTTCGAGCCATCGCCTTCTGCGGGTGGCCTCCCACTGCTTTTGCCAGATTGTCCATCGTCTCTTCTTGGTCTCATTCGACCTTTCGGCCATCTCTGCATCAAGCGAGAATTGGTGGATCGAAGGTTCTGACAAAGGTCTCGGAGGAATGCGTCGACTCGGTGGATAAATACAGATTCTGATTTTATTAGGTTAACATACGCGAATACGAAAGTCTAGAGGAAGATGCGGCGACAATTGTGCTTACCATGGCACTCTGCATTTTGGCAAACCAGGTTCAGCGCCTCAGTTTCTGAAGGAGGTATTCTTCCGGCGCTCGAGCCTCGGTGGAGACAACAAACCAGACCAGCAACGAGTAGATATCTCAAAGAAATCCGCATACTCTGTGTCGAGGAATGGGAGCAACGAACTCTTCAGAATTTTCCACTCGGAGGAAAGAGCGAGCTGTCCCTGGGGCGATGAAGAAAGGGCATCGCGTTTTAATGAGCAAACCACCCAGTCGCGCGGCCTCCATGAATGTACCAACGGGAAGACGGCACGGGAAGTTTTAGAGGAGGCTAGAACATGGTGTGAGGTATACTAGCCGTCTTAATGCTCCAAATATTGCTATCCCAGCCGACCAACCAGCGTTCGTGAGGGAACGTTTTCTGTCGATCGGCCTCCTTTGCGGAGGCCTGGCCTGAGGTGCAACGGCCGCGTCGGTAGCGTTCCCGCCCCTGCCACACGTAGAATGTCTCAGGAACATGTGCGGTAAGGGGGAAGCGGGAATCGACATGGATTAAATTGCCCAATCATTTCTCAACATCGACGAAAAATAAATCACTTGCAGTCCTTCGAAGCGCTTGCACTCGGGAATACCTTCCCGAGTGTTCTTGGTCTGAGTATGGGGAACATATTTTCTCGTCACACCTTATTTAGGCGAATATTGTTCGAGGCTCCTTCATGGAATCGTTTCCCACCGTTTTGAGCCGTCCTTGGTCGCGGCGAACGAGCAGTCACATTATTACCATCTAGCCTTGCGACGGATTCTGTTCCGAACCCTCTGCGGAACAGGGACATTGTTTCACTTCCCCTTTTCGTGGTGCGACTCTTTCTTGGAATTCAAATCATGGCTGAGAGTATTGATTTGGCGTAGTGCAAGAATTAGCGCCCAGTTACAAATTTGACTTACCCCACGAAAATTCACCGACGAATAAGAATATGATACTGCGGTGATGAGTATTCGCCTATCCACCCACGACGGAGGTACGGAGAATGATAGGCCAGACTTCATCATCGACTTCACGGGCATACTGCCTATAATTGGAGGTAATTTTTAATCAGATCGAGCCTTTGCGGACCGCGCTACAGGGGAAAGTTATACCGAAAGAAGGGTATCATTTTCTGATGCCAAGAACTTTTAGCAGGTTCATTCGCTCGCTTATCCATAAGCCGCTTCCGACATAACGTTTGGCACCTAGGTGGGTCGCGGGATTCTGCTTTGTAGTAGCAAAGAGGAGCCCCTGTTGGCTATCTCTAAACAAAACCGGATTCCTTTTAATTAGGAAGCGATGCGGGATCTCTGGCATTGCGCTGTTCTGGCGAAAATCGACCAAAATTCAAGGAAAAGTCGCAGCTGAATTCAGAAATAACAGCTACACATGCAACAACTACATAAATAAAATTTATCTTAGCAAGCTTGTTAATCCCGCTGCTGCAGTGTAACAATTTCCTGCTGTGCCTGCAGATGCTGGGTACAAACCTGAAAGTTTGTTCTCGGAAGTGCCCGCAATTTTTGGGCGAAATCGCTGATTTTGCAGACCACGGAGATTGATTTTGTAACTCTACTATACAATCCTACTTTGAGACTAGAAATGTCATAACTCTAGACAGTCGACGGCAATGAAGTAGATGTTGTATATGTTAGATAGAATGCGAAGATTTGGGTTTTGCGTGGTGTTGATCTTAACTACACGTTAACTGAGTATTTCCATTCAGAAAGCCGTGGACTTTCCTTTGTCAAGGAAAACTCGTGACCAACGGCTATATTTTATGGGGCTCTGCTCGACACATACAAATGCTTAATACCATCGTAAAATCTACCTGGGTCATATGCGAAAGATTCAGTTCTTCTTAGAGGTTGGTATATTTTATTTTGTCTCATTTCCTTTGAGGCAAAAGTGAGGCTGTGGCGGCTGTGGCGATCCTTGTTTTTCCCGAGACCCGCTGCTTTTGATTCGCGTAACAGTTATTAAAGGCGGCCTCACCCGAAGCTGATTTTACACCATAAGAGGTCGCTCAAAGCTTAGCTGAGAATGAAACCCAGCAAGGTCCGTCAATGGAAGCTAGAATCAGGAATAAAACTGGACTAGGGTCCTGTGGGAATCCTCTTTCCTGTCTTATACGCCTGGGATTTGCTACGGTGAGGCTGTCTTTGGCCGAGGCGGCAGTTTGCTCCGCCGCGACAGTACCGCAATTTCTGACCGAGCAGGCAGGTTAGCGCGCTGCACCGAGTCGCACTTTAAAAACTTTACAACGGCAACGGCGACGGCACCAACATATTGCTTCAGAGGCGCTGTTCAGAGCGCTGTGTCACAAAATGGACGTCCTGGGTCTTCCTTCTGAACTGGTTTCAGCAATTATCGACGAGCTCGTTATGGATGTGGGTTTGTATGGGGCACCACAATATCGGCTGGTTTGCAGTGGGTAGCTCGACCTCCAGAGATTGGTCGAGAGCCTGATAGCTGATGTTACTCAGAGAACTTCGAAAAGGAGATTGTGCGTGCGATCTGCTGTCCTCGAGTTATCAATATCCATGACTACCGTTACCACCACCACATGAACGAACCGTTCGCGTCTAGGTGGCTGCTGCGGAGAGCTAAGGCCTACACGTGCACGCCCAGAAATTCGCTGCTCAAGGAGATCAGCTAAGCCGTTAAGTCCTGCAGCGAGTGGGAATGGAAAGTTGGACAGGTGCAAAGGGATCGGAGTGCATGCACGCTCTGTGTGCTGCAGCAGTAGCGCATCTCGGCTTTATTATGACGCCCACCTTATTCCTTTCGGGCAAATTTGGGCTACTATTTGGATGCGATGACTACGGGACCATTGGTGTTGGCCTTGAGAAAGGGAAGCGGAACCTCCACAACGGTCTAGTGGCTGCGTCGTATCTCGGAGATATCCTCATGGTAACAGCCTTACTCACTTCCGATGTTTACGTGAAGCCGACCGGTTTTAAGAGCTTCTTACCCAACCCGCCTCAGGTTGCTGCACAAAGCGGGCACAATGAGATAGTGCGGCTGCTACGGAGATATGGATTAAGCGCTGAGGATGGCTATTCCCAGAACGGGACTCCGTTCCAGGCAGCTGCGGAGGCGGGCCATGAACACGCCGTCAGGCTCCTGCTAGAACCAGAATATAGGACCGTGACTTTGGGGTAATAGCTTGGCCGGCAAGCTCAAGAGTAACGGAAGGCGAGAATGCAAAGATAGTGAGAATTTTGATGGGAAAATGGTGAGTTTTATGGTCTGGAGTGTTCCGTCGATAAACTGGCATCCATTACGTTAATGTACAAGGTTCTTTTACAGGCTTCAGTGTGGGGTCGTGAAAGCGTGGTAGGGATGATGCTGAACGAGGGGCTCGACGTGAACGCTGATCTAGACGCTGAGGCATCTGCATTACAAGTAGCTGCTCGTTATGGTCGTGCAAAAGTCGTACGGTTGCTTCTAGCGAAGGGCGCGAATTAAATCGAGTGCGGCGGTTGGCGGGGCCGACCTGCCTTACACCAAGCAGCCAGACATGGACATCTAGAAGTGGTGCGGATGTTGCTCGATCGTGGGCTGACGTCAACGCGAAAGGACCCTACATTACTCCGTTGCATGCAGCCGCGGAGAAGGGGCAATTTCGCATGGCTCAATTACTCTTGGATGAGGGGGCCGATGCCAACGCTCCCGAAGTCGCTGAATATAGGCACGTCGTTGTTAAGAGCGGCGAAGGAGCATAAGCCTGGGTTGTGCGCTCTGGATCAGAGTCACTGGTTCGGCTGTTGGCAAAAGGTGGGGCTAGCTTGGATGGTATTGACGAGGGTCACTTTGGAGGCCCTTTCTATAAATGTCCTATGCTCCAGGCATTCCTCGATTCACGGGACGACATTTTGCAGACGCTGATTGAGTTTGGAGACAAGAGACTTCATCGCATTGAAAATTATTAATGCCAGCCCCTTCGCTAAAGGCGTTCTCGAAAGAAATTTTGGTGGCGGCACTAACGAGGGTTAGAGCGGGCGCGACTTCAGTAGCGGGAGCGTTGAAGAAGTCGCCGAGGGTGGAGACAATTAGCCTACGGAGATGGGTATGCTCAGAGATTGAGCAGTCGCCGGTGCATTCATAATTCACTACTCATCTCTCCGAATTCACTCTAATTAGAAACTCCCTGAGTCAAAAACGCTTTAAATCCCCGCCCCACCCTCCCTACAAACCTTCACCATACCAAGAAGCGAAAGAAGAACACCACAAATATGTGCGTCCGATACATATACCGCTACAACGGCTGCAAACACCACTTCATCTCTCGTACAGAGATATGCACAGCCTATTACCACGGCGGTGATGAAACCGCATGTCCTAATTTTAAGAAGATGATTCGGACGGTCAGGTATCCTTGTGGAACTTGTATTGAGCAAGGTGGTATCCGGCCGGAAGATGGGTAGATGGGGGAAAGTAGTAGGCGAAAGGGGAAGGAGGAGAGTCCGGTGAAACAGGGAGTGAGAGTGCCCAGGGAGGGGTTGAAAGCTTGGAGGGGGGAGAAGTTGGGGTTAGAGAAAGGAGGTGGCGGGAAAGACTGAGACTTGGGCAGACCCTCATGATGGGGAGAAAGAGGCGGCTGTAAAGCTGTGAAAAGGGCTTCTGGAGTAGGTAGCTAGCTCTGCTGGTAATGTTATTTTATTAATTTCGCCTTTGCATAATCCTGTCTAACGTGCGATCTCCCATGAATGTTGCTGCGATACAAGACCAAGGACTTCCCGCTATTCTAGACTTAATCCCCTATCCACCGGTCCACCAAAGTCCCACTTCACACTCTCTCCTGTTCCCGCTTCCCCCTCAACCACATCCAACCCAGCTCATAAGCCATCCTATCCTCCACGAAAGTGATAGCAGCCACAACCCCCCAGGTTGCGACAACTGGCATAGCCTAGGCGACCGCCCACGGCACAGCGCACCAAAACACAACCCACACTCCAACCGCAGAAAGCGTAAGTCTCTCTTCCTGAGTCACGAGAGCTCGTTCCACGCCGTAGGACAAGAACTCGGTGCCGAAGATGGGAGTCAGAGCTTCGCTGAGTAGGACCACGGTCGGTAGTGTGGCCTGCCGGAGTGGGGTGAGTGTTTCAGCCTTCGTGGCTTTCCAGTTATTGGGGTGAGGGAAAGGGTGTGGTAGTGCGGTGTTCGGATTTTCTTTTTGGGCTTTTTCTGTTGGGGTGGGATGCGTTCTGGTTTGTGAGGAGGGTAATGCTGTGAGAAGGACATGGTTTTTAGCCTACTAGGCGGGTTGATCGGGCTGGGCGACATGGCTTTTGGATTTTCCATGGCTTGGTGAGTGAGGTAAGGAGGTTAGAGGCAGAGGCGTGTATAAAGAGTGCTTGAACTGCTTTGAAAACTGGAAGATAAAGGGAAGAAGTAGTAACGGTCTAGTGAGCGGCACCCATCTACCGAGCGACATTCTATCTACAAAGCGCTCGGAAGTGTAAGAACAATACAGCAGCTTATATCACTATCTAAATCGGTCCCCTCAGTCGCGTAGGACTCTTCATCGCTGGTGGGCCTTGGGGAGGGTGTTTTGGTTCGCTTTCGAGCACGAGAGACCCGTGCTGTGCGTTTAGGAGGGGGAGGCACCACAGGAGCAAGTTCCTTGTCGATAGCCCCAATCGTAATTCCTCCATTCCCAATGATCCTCTTTCGCTTCCTAGTAGCCTTCTGCATCTTCTGTTGGTTATGCGCTCGCATATCGTCGTTGTCGAAGGAGAGTATGGCATGATCTGCAAATGCTGTAAAGGTCGCTTTACAGACTTTTCCAGAGATGAGTTTAAGCTCTGAACTCTGCTTTTCGAAACCCTTTAGCAAGACTTTAGAGGCCACAATTGCTTCCATAAGCATCTTTGGGTTGTGAGGCGTTGGATAGATAACCATCGGAGCTGGACGAGGTGAGGTGGTAACAAGAATTAGAAGCTTTTGGATAACGAAAGCAGGATTAAATGAAACCAAACCTGCTTTTCGAAAGCCAGGGCGAATGTTGGTGTCAGTAAAGGCTTTAGGATGTGATATGCTATAAATATCCATAAAATTTGCTTTTGGAATACGAATATCGCCTAGTCTAAGGCATTTGTCTGTTTCTCGGCGAAAATAGTGTTTAAGAGGTGCGAATACCGAAAGGTCAAGCGGCTAGTTATGTGATATGTGAGCTGGCAGACACAGCAAGACAATTCAAGCCTCCTGGCAGTAGGAAACAAAGTCAGTTGTGAGATGGCTACCATGTCCATCTAAAATAAGGACTCTGTATTGGCCATTCGCTTTTGCCTTGGTATTTAGGTCGAAGTTGCGTTTAAGCCAGTTGAGGCCTAAGACATTGCTAGTCCAGCCTTTAGGCGACGAAGCAGCCATCTAGTCTTTTGGAACCTGGTTTGACATCCAGGTACTTTGGAGGTTTGCGCCTTTAAAGATAATGAAGGGTGGCATAGCAGAGCCGTCGGCGCTAGCACATTCGATTACTGTAAGTGCCTCACCATGTTCCCCCTCACCCAAATAGTGTGTAAACTCTTGCTCTCGATCAATGATGACGTATGTCTTTGATGTTGCGCTAATGCAGAAGCTGGTTTCATCAATATTGTAGATGTTAGAAGGGTTGGGGTGATATTGGTTGATGATATTGTGAAAGGTGTTAAACCAAGCTTCGAGATTGTTGGGAGTACATGCTTCATGCCTAGACTATTCCAAAGGTTTTATGATGATAGACTGAAGGGTATCATGTTGATTTATGAAGCGGGGAACCCAATTGCGACCTAGAATTCTACTAGACGTGGAGTCACGGCGACCAGTCTCAGAGCGGGAAAATAAGATGTATTGAGCCATGCGATTTAGCATATCATGGCGAACAGGAAATCCTTGAGCAGACCAGCGATGAATCCAAGCAACAAAAGCCTTCTCTTCCTCTGGAGTGACAATCTGCTGAGCTTCGCGCGCGGTATGACGGGATGGGCGTCTATGGAGACGATGACCGAGGGTGGACGGTGGGACGTTCCAATGTTTAGCGGCTGCAGCAACGGTGCTGAATCTCGCAATCTGGACATTACAGACGGCAAGAGCAAGACAATCTTCCTGGTTTGGTTGCGACATAGTTGTTCTTGCTAGAATATTCGTCGCCTACTCAGAGTTTTTAAAGGGGGGATGGGGAGCTTGACAAGCTTGGCTCGCTTGGTGGGTGGCGCTTGGTAGGCCGGTATGACTTCAAACTTTTTTTTATAATCTTGACGGAGAAAAGCTGGACTAGTCAGGCTAGTAGGCTATATGTAACCTCGTGGGTGCGAAGGCGAAGTTTGTCGGAGGGTAATCGTAGACGCAGCCAACCCACTCGGGGTAGAGGACAGCTCACGATTTTCGGAGCTCAGTGTTTGGGATTCGCGCGCCTGCTTTAGCACTAGCGGGAACTCTTCTTGGGGTTAGTTGGCGAGGGGGGTTTCGGCACCACAGGCGTCGAAGGAGTGTAGTCACTCTGTGGAACGATACTGCAAAATTTTAAGCTGTGCGCGACATCAAGTTTAGGCCCGCGCCCATGCAACAACTACTTCAAAGGCTAAGTAGACTGCCATTACGGACATGAAATGAGCAAGAATACTTCAAGTAATTTTTGAAGTCATTTACCAAGTAGAATCTCCCAATATTGGGACGCTGATGTGCGTAAAAGACAATTCAAGCGTGTTTGTCGTATCAAATGCGGGGGTGAGGCTTACGAACTCACCAAAATATATTTCCACTTCGGAACTGCACTCCAGAGCGCAGTTTTGTAATTTACAAAACCTTCCAGGGTCGTAGAGAAATGACCCTTGTATTGATTCAAATGCGAAAAACTATGAGGTTTGGGGTGCTGGATAGGTATGTCGGAGTTATATACCTTAACAGCATACTGTTTTCACCTGATGGTTACCCAGTTTCAACGTGTGGCAGTTCTCTGTGTTGGGTCTCTACGAATATTTAATATAACTATAACCATGTAGCAGAGGTTTAAAACTGAATCTGAATATATCATGTCTATCCGTTAATTTCAAATGTGTAGCATATCAAGGCGCCGCTATATGTTCCTGGGGGCCTGCTCTTCCATAAGAGGTTTGGAGTTGCACAAAGTGTCGAGTGACACAAGGCTGGCGTTATTGACCATTGGCGAACCGACCAGTCCACTCGTCAATGAACCAGACAATTGATCAATGGCCACGTTATATGTGTGGACAGTCTATTTGCCAATAAACTAGTCCATTCGTCTACGAAAAATAGTGCTAACATACATGTAATTAACAAACAATGAAATCAACGAACAACGATCGTATCCCCTCCCTCCCCCTCCCGAGCATCTAGAGCTTTGCCTGCTGTATTGGCCCGACGCCTCTTGCTACGCAGCACATAGGAAGTGTGATCCACAGGCTCGCTGAGGTTGCCACAATTGTGGTCGTCACCATGACGGTGTATAGAACATTTTGCCTCCTCTTTGACACAGCGGCAGCGCCTGGTGATATAATTCCCTTTACACTGACAAGAAATTCACACTCTATCACTAGTAGAATCCATTTCTGCAGCTTTTCGAAAAGAAATTGTTGTATAATCGGGTGTACGAGGGCGAAAGCTAGGCAAGGAACGACTATATTGAAAGCGACTACTTATCTACTTGCTACATAGGATTCTAGCCGGCTTATATGTTGCGGCTAGCGATGCTCAGGCCTTCGGGTTATGGCCTTCCGGGCATGGCTATGCCGGAAGCCTCTGGAGCCTCTGGAGCCTCCGGATCATGAGCTTCCGGGCATAGCTAAGCCGGAAGCCTCTAGAGCTGGTGGCAGCACTGCCACAGAGCGGCGCGCGGGCACTAAACGCAACAGAAATCTTCTTACTTACCTTCGGTATATCCTCACTGTTTGCCACTGACTTCAAAACCCGATCTAGCTCTTTAGTTGGAAAGTACCTGTTCAAAACACCATAATTGCATTGTAGTCGAGGGCAGTAGCCGTCAAAGCTGATGTAGGTTGTACTTGTCAGCGTTGGCGTAGGCCCTAGCTCTCGTATGACGCCTGGGCCGGTCCGTTGGTCGAAGGGTGGTCCAGTCATTTAGCGTGTCCATTGACCAACGAGCAAGAAAGAATGACGAGTGGACCGGAACACTAGCTACAGACGCGACGAAAGGGAAGCTTTTTGTTTTGACAGTCATGTGATTGCTTAGTCAACAGCCGGCCATGGACGGATGTCAACTAAGCTATAGAATAAACTCAATTTCCAACATTATTAAGTCAATCATTCCAAATTTTCTGCGAGGGTAGAGACGTGGGACGAAACTGCATGCTTCTGCTTGTATGCTTGGAAAGCGCCCTCTTATGCAATAACAATCCTTTGCCACGACCATCTGCCTGCCTTGGGGAAAAGAGGGGTAAGAGGCACCCATGCAGACGCCCGTTGCTTGAGTTGTCGAGACCTTGGTCGAGAAGTTAAGGTTCTTGGACCCACCGGGCGCATATAGGGCTATTCGGGTTCTAGGCCATTTTAGCCGTACCGAAACACAGGAAAAATCACAATCCAGCCCAAGTGGCGTTGTGGTTAAGCGACCTATTCCTTTTTTCGCCTCGCGGAGATTCAGTCTAGAACCAATACGATCTCTTTCGAATTGATGTGTATGCCTTTGCTTTTCCTAATCCTACGCTGAAGCCTCTGGGATGCAGGCAAAAAGCCGCACCAGCGACATTGCGATAGGTAGCTTCCATGCATACTGCAGTCGGCGACCCTCTCAAGCAGTCTAGTTCAGTCCTCTTCCTAACATCTTCATGGTAGCCTTATTCTGGTTTGGCCAGTGTCCTGTCGCGAGAACAGCCACAGTGATGTGGTCGCACATCCGTCAACGGGGGACTGAGCGGTGATCTGACCTACGGCTAAGTGGCCTAGCTTCCCCCTCGCCTATATAAATAGTCCACCCCTCCCCTACTATCGCCCAACAAGGCTTCTTGCGGAGAGAAACTCAATCCCTTCGAACCAATCGCTACCCAATCTCAAGCCTTATTAACTACTCAACTAAAAAAACCTACCAAGATGCGCAGCCTCTCCATTCTCCTCGTCCTCCTTCTCACCACCCTAGCCCTCACCTCCCCAACGGCCAGTAACGGCCAGCACGGCGGTGACGGCGACGACCACGACGACTGCCTCAACCAACACGATGCCGACAAACTAAGGGACACCTGGATCTCCTTCTTCGTCAAACTTGACCCCGTTCTCGCCAAAGCGACTCTAGTCCCGGACTTCCACCTCTTCTCCGAGTCCACGAATGGTGTCAGTGGCGTTAGTCCCGTAAGCCAAACCAAACTCATCTCCACACACTGAGTTCCTAACAAGCTAGCTCCTACTGACGGCCGGCCCCAACTCATATACAGGTCTCCCAACCACAATACGCATCTCGTGATGCCTTCATCGCCGGCCAAACGGCTCAGACAGCCGAAAGCTCGAGTTTCACGGTGGTAGCCTCAGACTACGGGTGTAACTTCTTCACGTTCCGGTGGTACCTGACCTCCGTGCCGAAGGAGCCTGTCGCAGGGATCGATTTTGTGTTTTTGAAGAAGGGAACAAGGATGTTGGAGAAGGCGTATAGCGAGTGGGATACTAGGCATTTTCTTGTGGATGTCGGGTGTACGATTAACTGCCCCACGGGGTGAAGGAAGCGAAAGGGCACGGGAATGGGCTAGGGGGGGTTTGAAGTGGGAGAGGGGAGAACGGAGGGTCCACTTTTTGTGTCGCAAGGGATATTAGCTGAGATTAATAGGGTAATGGCTTTATAGCAACTCCACAGGTAGGGTGGGAAAGAGCGATGTGCGTAAAATTCCGTCCATGGCGTAGTAAACCCAACACCTTATCCTTCGTTTGGGCCATCGACTTCCACAAACGTGACAGCCTTCCCGCCAGGCCCGGTGAAATAACTATTAGGCGTGTGGGAGAAACTTGGTTGAGGAAGTCAACTTAGTTTTGAGTTAGCGCTAGGCCCTCATAGGAAGCTGCTTTTCGTGTTAGTCCGGTTCGTAACGCAGCCGCATGGTAATAGTACTAATTCCGGGGCAACTGCAAAATAGCCACTTTAACGTTCTAGATTGGTAGGGTATATAACGGTAAGTCTCTTAGTGCATGTGCACTAAGGATAAGACTAACACCCGAAAAAGATCACTCATTCCCGTTCAGATAAGCGAGGCTAAATCTTTTGTTGTTTTCGGTGGGAAATATATTTTAAATACCATAAGAGTAGCTGTAAAAGAAATAGGAAATAGCTTCCGGGAAAAAGAAAAAGAGGGAAGCCAATAATATCTTGAAAGGCTAACCGTTTAAAATTCACAACCTATCCTACCTGCCCCTTTTTGCTCATAATTTCATCCCAGAGCTGCCTCACACCTGCAATATACACAAGAAAAATGACCTTGAAAATGCTATGATCCGCTAAATCCTACCCTCTTCGAGATAGATAGATTGCCTGGCTCAAAACGTCTTTTGGGGAGGCTAATTCGTTAAACTTGGGAAGTCTCTGCACACTCTCCTTGGATTGCGACGTCCGATAACGCTGCTGGGCATCCGGCGACGACGTTTAGGAGGTGGTGGGGCCTCGGAGTCAGACCCTGACACCGGCGTTCCCAGGCGCAAGTTGAACTCACCGAAATTTTCTTCAGGAGAGGCATCCGCGCCGGTATCGTTAGGGGAATCTGCTAAGCTGGCTGCTGCTGCCGTTTCGTTATGCATAACATCCCCGTCCTGAGCCACCACACCTACGTCAGGCACGGGCTCGTCAATGTTGATTTCTCGTATTGTTTCGGAGTCTGTATGTCGCGTTAGCAACAGATATTCCAGAAGTGGCAGTTTATGTCAGAGATATAGTCCATACCAACAAAGGATCCTGTGTCCATGGACTGGGATCCGTCATCTGTCTTCTGAACATACACCGGCTGTTCTATAGGAGGATTCCCATTTACTTCAGCTTCCTTTGTTAGGATATCCCCTGCGGGTATGGTCGCTGGTGACTTAAGATCCACCTCGTCATCATCACTGGCGTAAGGATTAAATTTAAGGTCGTCTTCCGGTATTCCTCCTTCACAAGCTATAGCTGCCGCGACATTCCCAAAACTATCTTCCGGCTGTGGAACCGGCGGTTCAGGGGGAGACGCCTCACTCCGCTTCAGAAGCTTAGTGGCTATATAATCGAGGCCCCACACAACGTCTTCTTCGTACATAACTCGCGGGTCTCGAGCTGCTGAGTTTGGGTCCCTACCCGGCCGGGACATGTTGTCGGGGATACCATCTCCCTAGACCACAGACTGAGCTTAATACAACATGAGGATTTGTAAATAGTATGAAGCCCGCTTACCGGAAGAGGATGTTCCCGCCGTTCGACCTCCCTACGGAATCTCGCCCAATGTCCCTCCCCTGCCTGAATAGGGTTGTCAGTACGGGGATCTTCCCGCCCTGTGGCTACAAGCTCTTTTATATACTCCCGTAGTGTGGGGAAATTCAGCCGTTCCTTAAACAAACGCCGTCCAGAGGACGTTAGACGCTCTGAAAATGTACACTGCCGTGCAGCCGGACGCCATGTAGGGCTAAACAGTGTTTCAGTCGCTGGGACTCTCCTTGGTTCTATCTCCAGATTTGGCCCCAGCACGGAGAGCTTCGGGTCTTGGGCGGCTATAGTTCGAGTACGTTCCTCAGGCGTTCTAAGTACATCGAATCCTGGGAACCGTAACGCACGTACGGCTTGCTTCCGAAGCCATTCCCCGCGCGTTTCTTGATATGTCCAAGTGCCGGTCGATGCGCCAGCGGAACTACCGATAGGAGTTGAAGACATTTCCGTGGACCTACTGAGTGTTGGATGGATTCTTGACTGCTTGTCTAGAGTACAGAATAAGGGATGAATGAGTATTTAAGCTCGGTTCTGAAGCAGCAACACTGGAAGTGAATGAAAAACACGAAAGAGATTACCTCTGCGTGATGCCTTGAGGGGTAATTCCAACACTAAGGTGCCGCTGAGGATTAGCTAGCTTGTAGATCGTTAATGGTTACGTGAATTTGTAACTTATGTAGAATATATGTTGGGGTTGGTCAAGGAAAGGAGTTGTATCAGGATCCTCGCTGCGGAGAGGAAGGACCGTAGAAGCGGAGGAAGGATGTGTGAATCTAGGAGAATGAGGATCGGTAGGAAGTGGAAGAATGGTGGAAGATCCTGGAGTTTGGGCAGTTGTTGTGGCTGTAGCAATCGATGGGGAAGAACAGTTGAAGGCAAAGAAGGCTGGACAGTCGTAGAAAGGTGGAGAATATCAATAGGAGGTGACGGGTGGAAGGGTGTTCGTAGATCGGCTGTGGTAGAGAACGGTTTAGCTATAAATAGTTGCAGAAGAAGAACGAATGCAGGCTGGTCGTTTGTGGTCTAATATTCACTAGACCGCCGGTTTTATTCCGAATCTCGAGGGGATGCTGGACACAACAGTCAAGATTACTTGGTGGTGGACATGTCGAGCCTAGAAGTGATCTACGGGAGCGAAAGATTGCTTGATATGGCCGAAATCGGAGAAAATGTACTGGTAGTGACTTTAGTGCCGAGGTGCGCTTTTAACATACTCTTGCTTTACCATACGTTTCCCCGCAGTTGATGGTGGGAGTATTGGGGTTGAAGAATATTTCTCGGGGACCAGCAAAGAAACATAGAAGTTGCATCGAAGTTTCTGTAACTTCTTATTGACGATTTGATAAGTTTTGGGCGAAAATTGATGCAGAACAGTAATTATTTATCCAAGTTTAAAGCAAGGGTGTTGCTATTGCGGCAGGTCGAATCACTATCGTGACGGGTATCTAATTAAGCGACTCCCGCTAGGAGCTTCTAACTATCTGACTTCCTTTAAATTGCTCTTAAAGCCCTGCGATCTAGTCAGAACTCCTTTAGAAGCTCTAGAGATTATCTAAATTGGTATTCTGCTGTTTTCGGGCTCAGAGGGAGCATGTCAGGCATGATTCAGTAGGCTATAACCAGGTACACTGCTGTTCAGGGAACTGAGTCTGTGAAGGAAGTCACAATTAAACATATGGTACTCTAAATAGGCTACCCCTTAACTAGGTTTTAGTAGCTTGCTTTACTAAGTGCTCATACAGGAACAATGTAGATACCTGGGATGTAAACAGTACAGATAATCGGCTAAGTATTCCTGAAATACATTTAAGCTATTGTATTTTAGGAATAACTATAAGAAATTTTTGTTTTAAGGTACTGTCTTTATATTATGTTATTTGTTACATAGTTTCAATACAAGTATACTCCATTTTGGTTTACTTATACTCTTCACTTTAATAAAATACATACTTTTATTACTAATATATATAACTAACTGAATTCCAACTGAAATTTTATTATTCAAACTGAAGTATTTAATATAGTAATCTTGTATAGCAGTGAAGACTTCAGGTATTGTGAGGTAGATAATACTAGTATATACTACTTAGACTTAAGGTATTTAAAGTAACTTGATTCGTAAATATAGTCTTCTTATTGCTAGGGACCAGAATTATCTTCTAGCTGAGATTTAATAAGATAGCATATAATTATATCTTTTGATATCTTGAGTAATATAACTTAGATTATTAAATATTATAAACATTCTAAGCTTTACTTATATAATGCCATAGACAGGAAAGTAGTATCGGTTACTATTAAATAAGATTAAAATTCCACAGGATTAGGGATGGTACATATGGTTTAGTAAAGATGAGCTGAATGTGAAAATATATGACATTTGTCAGAGATAAGTAGGGGCTAATACAGGGTTTGCACAATCAACACTCTTAGTATAGAGAGTATAATCTGCAGTAACTTAATAAATCACCTATATTCTAGTTAAGGCAATAATCTTAGCTAGTCAAACAAATACCAAGCAATTTAATTAAGAAGTGATTAATTATAAGAAAGTCTCAGATTATGAGATCTCAAATTATTGAATATAGATAAAAGATCAAGAAAGCTGAAAAACACTTAACAGTTAAAGGAAATGTCAGTTAGGTATAGTGAATAGCTTGAGTATAAGTAAAGAGTTATAAGTTATGATGACTCAGGTTTTATTATTAGACTCAAGGTTGTATTGTGAGTCACATTAAGAAGTATATATATCAAGTGGTATAAGTTACCAGTTAATAAGTAATTAAGAGATCAGTGAAGAGGTAGATATAAATACTGCGTTGAGATCTTAAGGAAAATATCTTTTGACTCTTGCTATTACGACAGGGCAAAATGATAAATTGACAAAGTAAATAGTTAAGCTTAGGCAACGCAGGCAAACATTTTTATGGTAGTTTTTCTCATTGCAGAATGGACAGACATAGATGGCCAAGAATATCTAGAAGTATTATGTCTTATTACATTTATAGCTAATCTCAAGATTAGTACCTCTAGCATAGTCTTCTGGAGCCTTGCTCACTAAATTTTAGTGAGGAAAGATGCCTATTTCAGGCTTATACTGTCTGGCTGAGGTCTTCTCTTAAGAACTCACCTACCTAGGACTCATTTGCCTAGTTTGCTCACTTGAGCTTTACCACTAACAAAATTCGACGCATTACTACACTGATGAACTATTTAATCACTAGAATAAAACGGGCGATCATACATATCAGTTTTGTTATGCCTACAATCTTGGGCTACTATAGGAATCGAATAGAGAAGTTGAAAGTAGTGTACGCGTCGAGCACTTCACGGAAAGTTCGCTTAACTAGAGTCCTGTCGATTTATTGTTTTGCCCTGTTGTAATAGCAAGAGCCTATCTTTTCTTCTCTCTTTATTAAGTACTTTGTTAGTTTAGCAATTAAGCTTTATACTAAGAATCATTACTAAAGAAATCAATTAATATAGCCACAGTAGAACTATTTCACTATTTTAGTATACAGAATTAATATAACTGTCTCACGATTACCTTACAAACTTCTTACTATATACTTGAATACATAAGACAAACTAGAAGACAATACCTTGTCGGAGTTAAATTGTTATACTAAGTAATAAACTTCTAAATAATATATTTGATAAAAAGAAGTAAAAAGTACTTTCTGTTGCTCTCTAAGTGCACTTTATAGTAGCTCTTCATTAAGTTATTAATTTCTCATCATTAGATGATCGCACATTATATTACAGTTATGTCAAGATATAATTTATAATTCAAATTCCAAATAAGGAAAATTGAGTTACAAAGTAATTTATACTCTTTCTATCTATATACAATTACTGTATAACTTATTACTTTTGACTGATGTATCCTCTAGCTATCTTAGCTGGCCAGAAATTTATTAGCTTCTCTTTTAAGTTACCCTTAGTTAGTCCTTAACTAAGGACCTTCATGGTTTATTAATTACTCTTTGTATTACTCTTTTGGCATTGTGGTAGCTAGTTAAGTCCACTGAGCAAAAGTTGTTTGACTAAGGTATTGTCTTATATTTTTCAGTTACTACACACTGTTACTTTAAGCATTGTATTCTGGTAAGTTCTGTTACCATTTATATTTAGTAACCAACTATCTTGATTACATACTATGCCCAATAGAGCTTTATATATAATTAGATTCAATAGTCTCTGCATTACTCTTACATTCATAGTATTCTGTAGCTTAGGGCCTGAAATGTCTATAATACTTTATAATAATCTTTTTAATTTTTCTTAACCAAAAAGTATTATTTTTATCTTTATTATAGGTATTGAAAATCTAACTTTTACACTTATTTGTATAAAAAGATTAGTATACTTGACATATTTAATGAGTTTTTAACTAGATATAGATATGATACAACTAAAGGAATACTTAATTACTTTATTTTACAGATTTGCAGAATAATCACAATTCTGATTATAACAGTTAAAAATTTTCAAGTCATCAATAGTTATATAGACTTATAACTGAAGTAACTGTAAAAAGTTTTTAAGATATTAATATTGAAATATTAAAACTTGTATTTTTGTTTATAGTACTAATATTAATTTTTTACTAGATTTAGATAATATATGTATTTAATAAATGTATAAAGTATAAGCAAATTAAAAAGAAGTATACTTATACTAAAACTCTTATTATATTACTTTAACTGATCTGTAAGCTTTACTTAACTAGTAAGTCTATTATAATAGTGTTTTTACTTGTCACAATAGTAAAACCTTAAAGTAAAATTATTTCAAAAAATTTATATATTTGTAGGTAAGACTTATTACTATAAAAGCTTATAAAGTTATTATCTTAAGTTTCTAGTAAATCTTTAGTAAAACTATATAATCATATTTATATAAAATTATTACTATTAAGATAAAGTAAAATGCTTTTTTGATAGAGCCTCAATTAAGTAATCATTCATGAGTTTTACAAGTAATTTGGATAGTACTTATTATGTAGGTACTACTAAAAAGCTAACAAATACAATAAAATTAATATATTGATAAAGTAATTTTATTTGATTTATTGTTTTTTATTAATAGAAAGCGATAGAATTAAATAGGTTAGTTAAAAAACTTTATTAAGTACAATATAATTAAAGAGAGAAGAGAAAGGAAATTATTATAAAGCTAAACTAGAAATTCTGTAATGTTTTACTAAATTTTCAGTAAGATATAGGAACTAAGTTTAGAGAGAACTTTTAAAGTTATGTAAAGAACTTATAGCTATAAAATTATATATTATTATAATCTTAGATATTTAGTATGTGATTAAAATGATTCTATACTAGTATTCTCAAATACCTTTTAAGACTATAAGATAATATTACAGTTGAAGTTCTATAATAACTCTAAAATTCTTACTGTAGTTTAAGACTATAATAAATATAGTAATTATATTATTAAGTACTTTTTTAAACTATATACTTGAGATAATTCTTTCCTTTTATATGGATTGTCATATAAGTTTCTGGCACAGTCAGTTTTAGGAAGTATTTGTAAATTTTAATTAACTTTTATATAAGATTGAAGAGTATTACCTTACTATAAATTTGTTTACTAATATAGAAAACTTAGTTTCATTCTCCTGAAATATTATTCAAGCTAAAGATTTAGTGCTAGGAAACTATTAAATGTAATGAATAACTAATTTAGTAGTATCATTTAGATGATAAATCTTATGGATAGATTTTAGAGTAATTAAAGATTTTCTAATTTACTATTACTTTCTTTATCTAATAAATAAAGAAATATTTTATAGAATTATGTTAACAAGATCTTTTATAATTCAGAAGCTCCAGAAAGCTTAATATAAGTGCTGAATATACTTTTATAAGAACTAAAATTAAAGATACTTGAGTTTCTTTTACTATAATTGAAATACTATTAAAATCTAGACAATAAATTTATAAGAGTCTTACTATTTTGATAGAGTAGGATACTAGAATAATAAGTTATTCAGTTAAGTAAAGTTTATTAGTTATTTAAACTAATGGTCTAACTTTATATTACTGAAATACAAATATTAATATTAAGTGCAGAAAGTACTAATTTATTATGATAATCTACTAGATAACTAAAGTTCAAATTCTAAAGTAAATTGTATATAAAATATTATATATTCTCTTTAATTGATACTGGATATTATTTAAGTAAAAGTTACACTAAATATCGATCACTTTTGTATAAACTTTTATATGATATTATTTAGTATTTTAGTTTTGCTTTCTTAAAGGCATTATTGTAATCTAGTAGAACCAATACTTTGTTGTATAGTAATTATATAACTATGTAGTTAATAGAAACTAAATTAAAGTTTATTTTATTATATTTCTTTTTTGAGGTAGTTGCTTAACTAAAAACTTATTACTTTAGTTTTTTACTTTGTTGAAATAGTGAGACCTATTTACAAAAATACTATTTACAAATATTTAAAAAAGTATAATAAATATTGTTACTGTCCACAAAAGAAATTATATATAAAAGCAGTTATTAAGCAAAAGTATCTGAAGTAGTACAAAACTTGAAGAAATATAAATTTTATAAAAATTTATTATTTAAGTAAGTTATTATATGAAATTGAATATAGTAGCAATAACTAATATATAGTATAAGCATTAAAAGAAGAAATACTAGAAAGTAACTAAAAACTAATTTTCAGAAGTGGGAAAACATGTTTTAGTTTAGGATTACTTTTGTAAATAATAATTAGATTTGATTATTATATTTAAAAAAGGCTTAAAAATGATAGCAGAAGGGTATATTGATGATGCTCTCAATCTATACTATATGCCATTTTGGCATAAAAAGTAGTAAGAATATAATGTATAAAACTCATTTGTCTATATGCAAAAAGATAATTACTTTATTTATAAAGTTAAAATCATTTGAAAATACTTTACTAAAATGAAGGTTAAACTTTTTTCTTGACTTTCAGGTTTACCAGATTTGGCTTCTACTGAAAATCTCTGGATATGAAATAAGGAGGTTATTGGTAAAAGACAACATTAGATTAAAATGAAAGATCAAATAGGTAATGTAGTAATTGAGTTATTGTGGGAAATTAACTTAGATCTATTTGATCTAATGAGTTAAGCAGTGAGTTAATGAATTCATCGTCGCACCTATTAACTACAGAATATATTGGCTAACTAAATGACTTTACAGGTACGTGAACTAATCTGTAAATAGGAAAAACTTAATTTTGTAAAGGTGTATATGCATATATAACTAAGGAAAGCCTGTATTACCAGTTACAAACCTATAGAACATGGACAGCTTGAATAACTTAGCAAGGATGAATTAAATACGAGAATGAACAGCACTTACTATAAGCAAGTGGGGGCCAAAGCAGAGGTTTGCATAATCAGCGCTCTCAGCACTGAGAGCACAACCCCTGACAACTCAATTAATTACCCACACCTTAATTAAGGCAGTAATCTCAGCTAGCTACATGACTGCCAAGTGGTCTAGCCAGGAAACAACTGGCTAACAGGAACCATCACAACCTACTGATGACGAACTGTTGATCATGGGTGAAGGACCAGGAAAGCTGAAGAATACTTGGCAACTAAAGAACATATCAGCTGGGTATAGTAGGTAGTTTGAGTATGGATGAAGAGTTATGAGTTGTGACAACTCAGGTTTCATAAGTGGACTTGGCGTGAGTCAGGTGTGAGTTACACCGAGAGAAAAAATACCCTAAGTGGTATGAGTCACCTGTCGGCAGGTGGTCAAGAGATCAGTGAAAAGGTAGCTATAAATATAGTATTAGAATCTTAAGGAAAGTGTCTTTTCTTTCCTCTTCACTGAAAGTCTTATTAGTTTAGCAATATAAACTTAATACCAAGAATCATCACCTAAAGATATTTTTTGATATAGTTGCAGTAGGACCATTTCGCTATCTCAGTATACAGGACCAACATACTTGTTCCATAGTCATCATAAGAATACCACACTGTCTACCTAAATACTAAGATAAACTAAGAGATGAGACTTCATCAGAGTTAGATTGTCACACTTTATTTTATATTTAGATTAAGTATATTGCAAGGTGGAAACAGTTATTAAGAAGAAGAGTAGAGTTACAATATACATATTCTATGCTTTATTTGTAAACTTTGGTTTAATATACTCTATAGATCTCATATCTAAATTGTCCTGTAGTCTGCAAATAAAATGCATTTAATATTATTACTGAAGTTTACATTAATAGCAGATATAACAACATGTACAAAATCTATGAATAACTGAGCAAGCTGTACTATGGAGTAATACAGGACAATATCAAGTAGGTACTAGATAAGTATACTATTTATGCTGTCAATCAGCCCCATAAATTCTAGGTATTGCTTATACCCATTATTCTAAATAGATACTTGAATCAGATATAGATAAATTTGATGGACTTTTAAAAAACATCTGATAAAGAGTTTAAATAGGTATTATGTATTAAGAACTATTTTAACTGATATTTATAGCTGTATCTACTGTGAAATAGAATAGTATAGAAGATTGTAAATAATTTTAGCTAGTGAATTGACCATAATAGATAAGTATATATACTAATTACATTTCTAATACTAATTTATTTATTAATATTTGAAGTTCCTAATATTCTTTAATATGATAATAATAAAAAGTTTAAAAATATTCTTCTTATTCTATTTAAGAAGTATAGAGTTATGGTTATTGGTTGCAAATTATAGCACTTTTAGTTATAATGAATGGTAAAGCAGAGAAATAGTGTTTTTAAATATAAAATTTATGTAAAGTAGCTAGAAACTGGTTAGAAAGATTAGGTAGTACTTATATCATCTATTAATCTCATAATGAATACCATTCCATATTAAGATTTATCATGATTATATATACTATTAGATATTTGGATAACTAGCATTCCTAAGTGGAAAGTATTTGTTAATAGTACTGCTAGAGCTGATGTCTGCCTTGAATTTATCCATAATAAAGTTATGAAGAATTTCATAGAACTTTGAGACTCATTTGCAGACTATTTGCTAATTGAAGAGATTATGGATTTTTATTTATTATATAGAAACTATTCAATGTACTTAATGAGGAATTAAATGAGTTCAAAGATAACTTTAACAATAATTTTGTTGACTGTATACTTTATAATTTTCTACCACCAGTGTCATGGACATCCTGAGTCTTATCAGGAACGCCATAGATACGAGAGTAGTGCTAGAACCATTGGACTGGATCGCTAGCTTACAGGACACAGATAGCCCGAACGGCTTGGCAAAGATAAACTGAATACAAGGACGAATGGCACTTGCTGTAGGAATGTGGAGGCCAGAAAAAGGGTTTGCGCAATCAGCGCTCTCAGCGCTGAGAGTGCGATCCGCAGTAACTCAATAAATTATCTACACCCCTGTCAAGGCAATGACCTCAGCCAGCCACACCACTGCCAAAGAGCCTAGCCAGGAAGCGACCGGCTAACAGGAACCACCATGACCTACTGATGAAGAACTGTTGATTATGGATAAAGAACCAGGAGAGCTGAAGAACACTTGGCAGCTGAAGGATACGTTAGTTGGATGTAGTGGGCAGCTCAAGTATGGATGGAGAGTTGTAGGTCATAATAACTCAGTTTTCATTATTGGACTCGGTATGAGTCGGGAGTGAGTTACGCCAAGGAAAGAACATCCCAAATGGTATAAGTTGCCTGTTGGTGGGTGGCCAAGAGATCAGTGAAGAGGCAGCTATAAATATAGTGTTGGAGTTTCAGGGAAAGCATTTTTCCTTTCCTCTTCACTGAAAGTCTTGTTAGTTTAGCAATATAAGTTTCGTACCAAGAACTATTGCTCAAGATATCTTTTGATATAGTTGCAGCAAGACCATTTTGCTATTCCAGTATATGAGACCAACATATCTGTCTCACGGTCACCCAGAGAATGCCATGCCATACACTTGAACTCTAAGACAAACTAGGAGATGAGACCTCATTAGAGTTAAATCGTCATATTCAGCTGGAACAAAAGAGTTAACTAATCAAATAAGATGTTCTAAACAACAATACCTTGAATGCAAAGAAGATAGTTATTTGGTAGCAAAAGAAGAAGCTAACTCTAGTTTTAGCAGAAGGCAATATTGTTATACTTTAAGTGCTAAAGGAAAATCGCCATGCTACTGATTCTCTGCTCCTTCCTTGCCATATGCTAAAAACTTGTGGAAATAGCTACAAGTTGCAAACTGAATGAGGTAGGCTTAAGAACTATTTTCCACTTTTGCAGTTACTTAAACCCAGCCCTGAAGTAGGCACTACCTGTTGAGGAAACACGTTCTCTTATTTCGTTAAACGCTGCTGTTGGTAAATTTTCAGGCCATAAAGGCGCTGCGGGTCAGCCACTTCTTGGCAAGAAGGGGGGCCGAAAGCGGGCCGCCAGTGGTCCTGTCGCCGGTCCTCCGGCAAGAAGGACGCGATCTAGAACAAAGACTGCGTCCCAAGTAGAAGAATGACAGTCTACGATTGTGGTTCGCTTTTGAACCTGAACCCGCCTCTGTCATCCTCGCTCTTTCGTAGAAACTAATAGTCTTAAGACCATTATTTATTGTATCTAATCTACGCAGCAAAAGTTTTTCCTGTTTACAAGTTAGTTGACGCGCCTGTAAAGTCGCCTGGTTGGCCAATACGTTCCGCAGTTGACAAGTGCGACGACGAATTGATCAACTCGCTGCTTGACCCACTAGATCGAACATGTACGAACACTTCCCGGAACCGACTGCGCATAATACCATTAGGGATGGGAATCGTTGTGCACTCCCTTAGAAGCAGTTGGATCTCGGGGGAAGCCATCTTCCTCCGGGTTTCTATTTCATGCCGAAGCCCCTCTCCTTCGGCGGTGATCCCTTCATTAACCAGCGGCCACCATATCCTTAATAGACTTAACGGAAATGTAATTTTGCAGAACTAGTACTGGGTGGAGCAGGAGCAGCGGAAGACGCATCAGTAGAAAGAGCAGCCGAGATGCAAGGCTAATCGCAGTAATTACTGTCAGCGTTTCCGAGATACCCATGAGGTCGCTTCTAATCCATGTGTAGATTCCATATTACACGCAGTGCACAGTTATTCTAGTGTCGCTAGATAGCACATAATCCTTGAGCACCATGTTTCTAAGACCTCGAATTGGTATCTAACGTAGTAATCTACGGTCTGTTTTTCGTTATTGACCACGTGAAGGTCCGGGTTCATGTCGGCGACTCTCCATTTGTGCAGCAAACCTTGCCAATTAATTCCAAAGCGGTATCCAAAGACCACTGCCCTTCCCCAATTCTGTCTCTGAATTGGACGGACCTGGATAATGGAGCAAATAACCTATTGGCTCTGCTCCTTTTCCTCGTCTCCCCTACCTTCCTTCATCCAGAACAGAGTTCCCGCGGCAGGCGGATCGGAAAACACTTTCGCACCGAGAACCCAATCCGCATAATCCCTCCCGTGTCGCTCGATCTCCCCTTGCATAGCCTCTCCTTCAAGCCAAGTATGGATAAGCTTTTGGTACCGCTTCTGGTACCATTGTAGGGTGGTCTCGTGACCAGACCCACTAGGACCTAATTCTCCCTCATCTTCGAGGAGACGGGCATTTCGAATTTCCTTCAACTCGTTGAGCTGGTCGGACATCGTGCATCGGAAGCATCGAGTCTCATGGCTGGCCATTTGGACCCTCATGGGAGCCGGATTATTGAAAAACATAATGTCCGTGTATTCGAGTCTATGGTGCTTGCACGACCATGTATGGCGCCGTATCAAGGTATCGAAAGGCATGCTGATGTACGGTGGATTGGAGTGTTGGTTGTGATGTGAAAGTTTCTGCAACACAGATACGTTATTGCAACCGAGCTTATGAGCCAAAATTAGCATTCGCAGGTCGATATTCGTTGAGGAGTGGGTAGAGAAACGGAAACCGGATAAGTTAATAGTGGTGTCATACTTAAATCTCAGAGCGGTGTTGTGTGGTGTGGTGTTGTGCAGAAGAGCGCTGGAACTCTAAATTGTAGTGACTTGTTCGGTTGTTGTGTTGAAGAGCAACAGCAAAGTTTTCTTATTGGGGCGGCTGAGTTCAAGGAACACTAACTCGGCACTACCTAATTTCGCTTGCGGTTTGTGGCTTGTGTGTTAGCTGTTAGGTAGGGTTTTAACTCAGGGATTTTTATGGCAGGACTTGCAGCATCAGATTGGGAAGGCGCAATTCCAGCGACCATCCATATACTAAGCATAACTAGCGAACGGGCTTTAGGAGATGGCATATTGGCTAATGGCCCTGATTTCTGGCATGCATTGCCTCAGCGGGGGGCAAGCGGGCCCCCTTTGTTAGACAGGGCTGTCCCAATCCGAGGCCACTGCATGGACAGTCGGGCCTCAACAACACGGGCATGAATTCAAATTCTATAACTTGAATCGAGTAGAAAATGAACCTGTAGATACGAAGATCTCTGAGGTATGGATGGGTGAAATATCGGTGAGCCGTGGAACGTGTTGTGTGAGCTATTCCTGGTGGTAGCAGTATGTATTTCTGGTTGTGATGCTATCCGAACCAAAGCCTCTTAAACGGGAAATACTTACAGACTAAGGGCTTGCGGATGTGCTATCACTTCCCTGTTATCCGCTTTGTGTTAGCCTGAGGATAACTACCACTTGCAGGTGTGAGTTACAGTAACTAGGTGGGACATTCCGTATATATTACTAATTTCGTCGAAGTGAAGATCGTTGATGGGTTCCTAGCTCGTTCGGATCATTCCTCTCCAGATCCCGCATGCTTTCGTCAACAGGGAATTGCTTCTGCGGGAGGCAGGTCAAGCATTCCACTTAAGCTATGCATTGCCAAAATTTAAGAACATCTGGGCCATCCCAACCCCAAGCGCTGCGCCAAATCGGCGATTTTCCGCCTATTCTTCTGCTGATCTACTAGCTTGTCTTCCCACTTCACTCCAAGTTGGTCGATATCATTTGCCGTCCACAACACCTCCACCTCCCGAATTCTAGGCGCCGTGCCAGCAACTTTGCAAGTCAAATTGGACCGTATATCCAACGGTTACTCTGCGGCGGACATTACTTAGAGGCTCTCGGTACCGGCACACCTCATTTTGGTTCGCGCGCACCCCCCTCCCAACACCACCTAAGTCAGTTAAGGCCTTCAACCGGAATTCGACTCTGAATGGCATGTGAACTAAGTATTACCTATATACGCACTAATCCGCTTTAAGTATGTCTCGCAGGCTGAAGCACACCATTTAATACTATTTATTAAGAAATCTATTCGCAAGCCCCCAATTGTAGCGGTGGTGTGAACTAAGCGATAGCTATGTGCCTATTGGCTAGGCCCCATGGAGGCGGAAGTACTTAGATCTGGGCGGTAGGTGCCTACATCATCTCGAGCTTGTCGAGATGATGGAACTGAGACGAGAGGAGTTAAAGCGTATGTACGATAGAATCGGCATACTCATCGATGACTCCCTCGGCCCATCCGAAGAAAACTCCCGTACTTAGTCTAACAGGGACTTGAATTGCTTTCAAGATATCTTGCACTATCGGATATAGTTCGCCCTCTGGTGTGCAGCTCCAGTTAATTGAAATTTTGCGAACAAGGCTTTGCCGCGGTGCACCGACCGAGAGGAACGCGAAAATATCTCTAGCTCTGAGGTGAAAGAAGAATAGGTCGAAGCGAATGGTGTTCTTGCCGTACCGACCTGGCGTTGCTTTGTTGTTAATCTGCCGGCAAGTCCGAAGGAGGTCGGCGTGAATACGCGCATCCTGTTTCGCCTTAATCGGGTTGATCAATCTGGAAGGTAGTCTACTAGGGCGAGTTCGTATATCTCATCGCGAATCTCCCGAGGAAGGGTAAGAAAGAAGCACTGCGACGCGGTATTAGCAAAGTCTTAGAGCACAAGAACGAGCTACAGTTGTCCAGTGCGAACAAGTGCAAGCTCACCTCCGTAGTTGCCTTGTCGCTTGATAAGGATGAGTCGTCGTTTAAGCTAGATATGGCGGCGACGTGTGGGCGTTGTTGGCTGCGGGGCGTTGGAGTTGAAGCGGCCGCGGACAATAGAGCCCAGGAGGGATCGGCTTCCATCACGTGATTTGGGTTTTCGCAGTCACGGTGGTGAGGCCTTTACACAAATTCTAGAATCGGCCGTTAGGCTTATCGAAGAAACAGTCGTAGTGAGTCTCCGCCGAGAAAGGAATAGGCTCGTCGCACAGGGAAGGTGAATGCACTTGACGTCGACGCTAACTAGTGTTCACATATATGGAGGACGGCGAGACATTTTGACACCTGTGGCTAATACAGAACACTAGCGCTCTACCAAACACACTCGTTTACTAATTCCTGGGGCTTCAACACGGCTACATTATTTAGAGTGTAAGTGCTCGAAGTTGAAGATATCTGGGGTAGTTTCCATCCTGCAACCTGTCGACTACACCACACAGAAGAATTGGTCGCAATCCGACAATGTCCTCACTTTCTTCCAAACGAACTATGTCAAGTATGCCGCCGCCTGATGTGAGTCACTCTCAATGTTTTATATTCCAACTCATCTTTCATATCTCTTCCTCGCTTCTACTTACCCTCAGCAACTCCGAACTAGTTCCGACACCCGCTTGGTTTGGATGGATGACCTCCGATGGCTCTAATCCGGCTTGGCCGCCTTGCTTGGTACATATTGCTCATGCTCCTCTCCATTTAGAAAGCTCCCATTTTCCAGCCCGCGCCTGGACGACATATCCTGACCCCAATCTCTCCCGGTGTAAGAATCGCAACTTATACCTTCCGCAGTAACTAACAGGTCCCCATGCATTAACTAACAGATAGCTCAAGAAGCGTATACCAACCTCCCAAACATACTCGTTCAGCCCAACCCGCTCTGCGCCGGTCTCACCAAGCCTCAACGCCCTCGTCGCCACGCTCCCGCACGACACATCTGCACGAACAAACGGGACCTTCCTCCTATCCATCCTCCTCCACATCCGCGCCCACCTTACTAATGCCATCGACCCTAAGTCGGACGGCACCACCATCCTCGCAAACCTCTGCCAGGCCAAAGAGCTGGCTCAATCCACGTCGGCACAGGCCAGAGTATACAATACCCAAGTCGCTCGCTTAACAGGGGAATATATGGCGCAAGGTTCGGGCTTTGAGGCGGAGGTGGTGAAGCCATGCTCGACGTTGGTGACGATCTTGCGGGGACGCGATGTCGACGAGGATTGCTGCGTCAGTGTTTGTGGAGGGGTTTTATACGGTTAAATACTTAATGAGTCATAGCGACGAGTGGGCACGGAGCATAGGGAAGGACAGTTTTGCTTTGGAGTTGATACTGAGGTTGGAGAGGGGCATGAAAGTTGTTATGGGGGTTCTTGAGGAGCCAAAGCCGAGGAAGCAGGGCGGAAAGGGAGAGGAGAAGGTAGAGATGGAGGTAGATGGTGACCGAGATTGGCAAAACGGGGAACAGCGTATGGTTTATGCAATTCCTAGTTTGGGGGAAACGCTTAAAGCGGGAAGCATTGCAACGCTAGGGTGAGGGTAATTACCACGAGCTCCTGGTGCTAGGAATATGTCTACAAAAGCAGGACATAGTTAACCCTTTGTTATGTGTCACTTTTTAACTTTACAGGTCCCTATGTTTACGGTCTCTAACTCAGTCGCCACAAAGAATCGAATTTCATTTACATATCTACAAGCTTTCTTTCTCCAACTAACAGCATTTCGATCTAGCCGCCAAGAATATTGCCATTAGGCATGCTCCCATCCGCAAACTAGTGCACACTTACAGCTGAATAACCACCGCCTCGGATGCCTTGACATTCACCTGCCCATTCGTCACACCCTCCACATTAAGCGCATCACTCGCCAACCCACTAGCAAAGCTCTGTCCCGCAAGAGTAACGCCATACTCAGCGTCACTTGCTAGCCCTGTCAGTCGCCTAATCTTAACAAATTTCCCAAGGACATTGCTAACGTCGATAGTGACGCTTCCTCTGCTGGTAGTGAAGTAGGCCAAGTTCAAAACAACAATCCGCATCAATTTTCCACTGGAGTAGACGGTATATACGGCTAGGGTATCTGAGGAATAGCTAGAGACCTCATAGATGCGGGGGTTTGATAGGCCCTGGATAACATCTGCGATGAAGAGCATCCCATAGTAGGTCGGCCAAACAGTCGGCCCGATCCCACCGTACGTCACAGGTTGCCACGTTGGGTAAAAGAAGCCGTTGGCGCCCATATGGAAGTATACTCCGCTCATCCCCATTTTAGCCCGCTCAAGACGTAGTCGACTTCCCAGAGTGCCGCGCCGAGTGTGTTGGAGACACCCTTTTTGCCATGGCAAGAGACGGAGCCAGTTTCACCCATGACGAATTTTAGGCCTTTAGCTTTCGCTTCTTGAATGTCGGCGTTGAAGGAGAAGTTGGGAGCGTTCGGGCCGTAGAAGTACTCAACGTTCCGGGTGTGGTTCATCAGGGAAGGGAGGGAGATTTGGGCGGCGCGGGTGGCTACTTGCCGAAAAGTGAGTATTCGCTGTAAATAGATTAAATAGGAGGGATAAAACTTTACCGTCGCATTGGGAGAACGGATATGTGTGGTCGGATAGCTGCTTAGCATTACCAATGGCCCCAGGCACTCCACCATTGACAATGTTCTTCCCGGCAAATCCGCTGTACCCCATATCTAGCGCAAGGGCACCTAGTTGCCAACCAACGGCGCTGGCACCAGCGGCGTTGATCTGATTGATCCAGGAAATGATTTGCTGATTTTAGATCTGGATGTCCCAGCCACCCGGGCGCTAGGCCGAACCGTAGAAGTCGGCCTCGTTCCCGAGCCCGAATAGGGATAGCCGAAAACAGTCAAGGTACTTGAGGGCGGCAACAGCAGCGTTCTTGGCAAGATTAATGTCATTGCGTTTGAAGTTCAGTCCGAAGATGTATTGCTGCTTGCTTGGCACGTTCTGATTCATCGCGATGAATAGGTTATGGTTGTATGTCGTATTGACAGCTTCGGTGCCACCATCGAAGCCGTTGACGAGCGTCTTTGAGCAGGTTGCACAGTAGTATGCGTTTTCTTGAGTGTTACCGCCTACTCGGATGGTTGGTGGTTGGCCAACACGGTCCTGGATGTTCTGGAGCAGTTTCTTCGTGAGTATGTTGGGCTTGCCAACATCGCCAATGTAGTCGACGATGTAACAGAATTCGATAGAGAGGGAATGAGCATTTGCAGGTAAAGGTTGCGCTGCGCTAGCGCCAGCTCCGACGTTAAAGCTTAGGACTGTGGCACGCTTCTCGATGGGCTGCTCTGAAAGTACGGCGAAGGCATTGGCTGCAAGAGAGAGAAGGACCAGTCGCCCTAAGCTGCGAAACGACGTCATGATCGACTTGTTGAATGCGATATGCTCGTGCGAGAAGACTGTTGCGGCGAGATCCACAACTACTTGCCGATTTCCTAGAACTCCAAGGAGGCTATCGAGAGCTCGGGTCCGCCATCTTTATATGCCAGTGCCATTTTTCTGGGGTCCCACAGAGTTTCGGTCTGCTGAGCAGTCATATAACGTAAGCCGTGGCACATCGTTACGTCTGTTACCTCAGATTCCCAGGCCCGCACATCCTTTTTTGATGGTCGGGAGAAAGACTTTCGCAGCCGTTTCGCGAGTGTTTTGCGCTGACGGAACGGACATGTTTGCTTGCGACTTTCAGCCAGCGAATTCCGTGCATTGGAGGCGCTTGTCCCTCTAGCGACCTCGCGGCAGTTCTCTTCCTACTCTAGGAGACATGGTAAAATTGCAGTAATCTCTTGTAGTTATAGATATCTGCCAGTAGTGACGTCATTGCCGCTTGTGCTAGGAAAGAGAGATCTTAGCAAAAGAAGTGAAAATAATGAAATGTCGGAACTTTTCTCCATTCCAACTCAAGGAAGAAATGACTTACGCAACCCTCAGCACTCCTACTTTACCCGTGGGTGCGCCATGATCCCGCTAAAATTACCATAGGGCAACGTTAAGCTAGATAGGCTAGGTGTGGAATTTAGGCACTGGATATGTCCTGTCCGGTTAATCAAGCGGGGCGCTTGATCAACCAGATGTCCTACTTGTCAAGCCAGACTGTGCTTGATTGAGCGGCCAACTTGGCAGCCCAGACGCCTGGGCTGTCAAGTTGGATACCTCGCTTTTGAGACTTTAAGTCTTGCCCATCGCCTCAACCTGCAGTTGTTCTATAACGTTGTTAGAACACTATGGTGGAAATTACTCAACGTCCTGCATTTAATGATGCCAATCGAAAGATTTTGAGTGATGGATATCGCAAGAAGAGCATACAAACCAATCGGTTTTAACACCACAAAAGCGCATGGAATATCACTTTTGGCTGAACAATTCCTATGAGAAGGTAACGTTAGATCTGTCGAAAACCTGTGACTTCGCAAGGTCGCACATATGGTAGAGTGGATCGCCGGGTGGTTGACAGCACTCGGGCTGTTGACAGGTTTTTAGCTAAGTAGTACTATGGCTGAACAACTACAATACACGGGTTTATATCATTGTCAGAATCAGCTTTTAGGTCCGAAAAGCCATCCTCAGCCTCTAAAGGAGGTGTAACAGCACGTTGCCGTTTTGCAGCCCGACCAGAAGTCCCCCCCGCCTACCCCCCCGTACAGCCTTAAGTACTTCTCCAGCCGGTACTGGGCCATTATAAGCTATTCTCTTTCTCTTTCGTGATGCTGCCTCTTGCTTTTTCTTATTATACTGCT